>PISX010000098.1:231065-400841 GCA_004024625.1 Mellivora capensis | reverse complement strand
TTACCACACCTAGCTCACACTCTTTGTAGTTACCTCTGGTGATAGTTCTCTTCTGGCAGCAGGCCCTCTATTTAAATTGTTAAGAGACAGTTAAGCAGGAGATAAAAACCTCTTCCTGACTCTTCTGGGCCTTGATTGTCTTTGGCTCAAAATAATCCACATACGATAGTAGCACGTTTCCAAGAGGCTCAGGCTGAAGGCACAGGAGAAGATGGATGGACTTCTGTGTATGCATTCTACCTCCAACGAACAGTTGACTGTTTATAGCCAATTTTGTTTCATCTGCGTCCTCTCCTACCTTCCTTTCCCATCTTACTGTGAAAGAATAATGGATTTCTTTTCTTCTCCTCGTCTTCCTCTTCCCTCTCTTTGTTTTTACCTTTTCACGTATATAGAACTTTTTCTTTTTAATTTTTTATTTATTTGGGGGAGAGAGAAAGAATGAGTTCAATGGGGAGAGGCAGAGGATGAGGGAGATGAGGGAGACAGATACCCAGGCAGACTCTGCAGACTCGTGCAGCCCGATGGCAGGGGCTCAATCTCATGAACCCGAGATCATGACCTGAGCCAAAACCAGGAGTTGGATGCTTAACTGACCGAGCCACACAGGCCCCGAAGTATGTAGAACTTTTAACAATCTTTTAAGTGAGTTATTCTCTGACAGGAACTAGCAGGTAAACAAGATATATTATTTCCCAAGATTTTCATATGATGGTGACCAAGTGTATTGCAAAACATGATCACATTCCAGAGTTGTAACTAGTTCTGGAGGCTTAGTTACACAATTGCCAACTCTGTCATCTTCTGCAGAGATGTGACCTTACAGAAAAGTAGAGAATCTGAAGCATGAGCTTTAAGCTTTTTGAATTTTTTTTTTGTATCATGTAATAGTCCTCAAGCCTTTGACCTTTAGCTAGGCGACAAAGTGTATCCACCTGAGACTTCAGGAATACCTTAAAGCTATAATAAACTCTGCTTTAAGGCTACACCCCAGAGTCATAACCTGGACCTCAGAAGTCATAGTCAACTTAGAAGAAAAGAATTTTTAAAACACAGTAAATAAAAATCATTTATGTTATTAATTTTTATTGACCTTTTCTGGTTTCATAATTTTGTGATTCAGGACTTCGTATGATCTAAATACTAATAATTTTAAATTGTAAAGATGTTTAATTCTCCCAAATATTTTATGTATGAATTATGTGGAAGTTTTTTTCCTTAAAGTCAAACGTGGAGCTCATTTTCATTTTTAATTAGCAATAGTCGTGCCTCGGATAAACCTCATTGGCCATGATACTGCCACTGAGCAAAGCTCATTTTCTTTTTTAAGATGGTACTGATAAGTTTTGCAATGAATGAGTAGTCTGTGATTTTGCATGTCCCCATTGTCTTGAAGTTTTTAATATATCCTTGAAAATTTTTTCCAAAATAAAATAAATATAAGTGCACTTTTATTTAAAATTATTTTAAGACATGGGGTACCTGGGTGGCTCAGTCTTTAAGCATCTGAGTTCAGCTTAGATCATGATCCCAGGGTCCTGGGATAGAGCCTTGTGTTGGGCTCTCTGCTGAGTAGGGAGCCTGCTTCTTCTCCCACTCCCCCTGCTTGTGTTCCTTCTCTAGCTTTCTGTTTCTCTGTCAAGTAAATAAAATCTTTAAAAAAAATTTTTTTTCAGGACATATTTGTACTAATGTAAGGAGGTTACCCCAAACTCAAGTGGCGAGGGTTGTGGGTTGGGAGTGCCAGCTGGAGGAGGTGAAAGTCATGTGGTCTGAGTATTCTGACTCCAAAGATGTTGTGGATCACGGATCTGGATAGATTTTTGTCAGGGACATTATCATTCCACCAGTCTCCCTTGCTGCAATACTAGAAATCATCTTTTCCTCTTTCGTTCCCTTCATCTAAGAAATAGATCCTTATAGGTTATTTATTTAGAAAAATCTCTGGCTTTATCTTTTGCTTTTTGCTTTTTTTAAGGTTCTATTTATTTATTCCAGAGAGGACAGAGGGAGAGGGAGAGAGAACCTCAAGCAGACTCCCCACTGAGCACAGAGCCCAACATGGGGCTCCATCCCAGGACCCTGGGATCATAACCTGAGCCAAAATCCAGTTGGAATCAACTGAGCTACCCAGGCACCTCTGGCTTTATCTTTTTCATTCCTGTGACCAGGGCATCAGTTCTGATCTTTATGAACATATATCTGGACTATAATAACAGCTGAGAAGAAATGATCTCATACTTTGCGACCAAGCCATTTTATGTACATTTAACTCTTAACAACAAACCTGAGAGGCAGAGTGATTATCCACATGTTTCAAGTTGTGAAAACTGGGCAAGCTCTTACATGAGCCTTGTATTGCTTAGGAATCTCCTTGCCCTGAGTCTGTCTGTCCCTGGAGTGCATTCTGTATTAAAATACCATGATAATCTCTCTAAAATATAACTCTTGCCAAGTAAAAAAAAATAATAATAATTGCTGATCCAGCACTTTACAAATTACTAGGGTTTTTTCACGTTTGATTTCATTCTGCGCAAGGTACTCCCTGAGGTTAGTATTATCTTGTATTACTACCTTGTAAGTAACCTGTAATGACTTCTGTTTCCCATCAAACCAATGATAAAGTCTTAATATTGATGACATTCCATATTTTGCGCTGTGGCCCTGCAGTATCCATGTAATCATGTCTCTCAGTGTAAACTGGAATTAATTTTAGCTAGCTGAGCTTCCTTATGGTCCTACTCAGCTACCATTCTCATCTCTTAGCCTAACATCTGTTCAGACACAGTTCTTGTCCATGTCACCCGCTTTCCCCCCATCCCTGTCCTCTCAGTGTGAACTCTTACCAGCCCTACAGCGCCCATTTCAAGTCCCACCTTTTTGAAGAAGACTTCTCCAATAATTTATGTCTTATCTCTTTTTTCTTCTTCATTTCCTTTGTCAGATATGTTTGCCCTTGAATGTGATTTAAAATCTTCTCCCTTAACTATAAAAGTAATACATTGCCTCATGTAAAAATAATATATAGGATATTTAAAAGTGAAAAGATAACTCCTGGTTTCCCAATCCCAGTTCGTGGAAGGAACCACTGTGACGTGTCTTTACAGTCATATTTCTGTGTATAAACAAGAATGTGTGTGGGCACATATCCATGTGGAAGTTAGATATAGGTACATCTGTTTTCTACAGAGATACCGTCCACGGCTTTCTTTTTTCCACTTGACAATATATCTTGGAAATCTTTCCATGTTTGGTGAGTGGAAGTGATTTCATTTAAGCACATTGCTTTATTGCCTCATATTATTTCATGTCAAATCATTTTATGCATCTACATTCTTACCTTCCTTCAAAGAAAGAAACCATCAAGCCCTCAAGAGCAGGAGTAACCATATATTCATTCTCATGTCCATTCCTTTGCTCTTCACTCCTCGTGCATTTATTGCATATTTCACTGTTTGCGCCGTGGAAAATTAGGGCTGTTCACGTCTCGTAACCCCTAAGGAGCTAAGATGTAGTAGGTAAGAACTGAGAAGTGACACAGACTTCTTTTACTGGAAATACGGCCCATCTGGTTTATTTGAACAATCCTCTTGCTGAAAACCATCCAAACTGTCGAGTATGTATAAGAAAACATCCTCAGAGCAGCAAAGGGCAGAAAATCAAAGGAAATCTAAGGAACAGCGAGAGTCCACAGGAAATTTGAAGAACCAAGTTGCTGTAGCCCAAAGGGTATTTGCCAATGCAGGTGAATTTGAGCTCTCCCTGCCTTATGGGTAGTAAAACTATGCAGAAAGCTAAGGAAATGATGAACATAAAATTCAGCATGATGATTGGTTGGGGGACGGTGGATGCAGGGAGTTTCTGGAGTACTCAGAATTTTCTATTTATTGACCTGGGGGCAGCTCTCCAGGGAAATTTAGTTTCTTTTTTTTTTTTTTTTTAAGATTTTATTTATTTATTTGTCAGAGAAAGAGCGAGAGAGAGCGAGCACAGGCAGACAGAGTGGCAGGCAGAGGCAGAGGGAGAAGCAGGCTCCCTGCCGAGCAAGGAGCCCGATGTGGGACTCGATCCCAGGACGCTGGGATCATGACCTGAGCCGAAGGCAGCTGCTTAACCAACTGAGCCACTCAGGTGTCCCGGAAATTTAGTTTCTAAAAAGCATATTTATTTTGTGTAGTTTTCTATATACATGTCCTAATTGACAACAAAGAATTAAATGTAGAAGAACAAGTGTAAAACAATATATATAGAACGATCTCCCATGTGTGTCTATTACATAAATGGATGTGTGCATGTGTGTGTATTACATAAATGGGATCCATGATACATAAATTCTTCATGTTATAGAATACATAAATTTATGTTTGTATACATATACATAAGTATGTGTGTTTGGGGCTGCAGGTGTGTGTGTGTGTGTGTGTGTGTGTGTGTGTGTGTGTGTGTCTTATACGTAGAAAAAAGATCTGGAAGAGTATTCACCAAACTACTGAGGGCAGCCTTGAAAGGTAGAACAGAGATGGGAAAATAGAAAGGAAGGATCCTATATTTCATGCTTCACTGTTAATTTTTTTAAAGTAATCACCATTATTATTTAGTTGTTTTTTTTTAAAAATCAGATTTACTGAAAGATGTGGCTTCTGTCTCTGGCCATAAGTATAAAAGGTACTCCCGCTGCCATGCTTCATGCCACTTGGCACAGTACCTTTTTTTTTTTTCTCTTTAAACACATATCTTGTTCCCTCACTAGGCTGGAGCTCCTAAAGGGAGCAAGACAGTGTTGGGCTTACGTTTCTATTTCTTGTACCTTAAAGAGAGCAAAAGTCTCTAGGCCTCCAGGAAATATAACATTTCCTTAGAGGCTCTTTTGAATGTTATTTTGTACCTGGCACAGCAGTGGGCATAAAGTTGGCACAGCAAATACAGGTTGATTTGAATTTAACTGACACTTTGTGGAACCTGTAGGCAGAGGTGGAGTCCACCATGCGGTGCCCCTTTTGATCTCAGAACGCAGGAAAATGAAAATACTCTCTGAAAATTAAAGTAGGAAATGAACATCTACTAGATTAAATCCAAGAGAGTCAACGTGAACCTAAGAAACATAAAGACTCCTTGGACAGTAAGATTTGACTATAATTAAGGGTACTGGCATCTTAAAAACACGCAAACATATAAAATCTCCATCAGAAGAGCATTTTCTCTGTCTCTAAAACAGAGAAAAAGAAAAGCAATCAATTTGAGTGTTGTAATACCCAACAAAGCACGGTCTGGCTGCTAACACCTGCCAGGTTGAGGCACACATCCAGCCTGCTTGGCAGGTGGCAAACCCTTGTCGTGGAGAGCTGCAGAACCTCTTGCATTTTGTGCTGGGATCCTGTGTAATTATAACTCCACTTGCTCTGCTTCCATGCCCACCAAGCTTCCCTCTGGTAATTTGCCTTCCCAAGGAGATAACGCACTGTCAGGCTGATGGGCATTCAATAGCCTGATTCTTCTGCTGTTCACTGTAAATAATAAAGTTGCCTTCTTTTTTTTTTTTTTTAAATACATCAGTGTCTTGTGAATTTTGTTAGCATGAGTCTGCATTCCTGGGTCCAGTCAAAGAGATCGGGTATGAGAGTCTGTGAGGTCCATCAAGGTAAATGCTACCTTGAGGGTATCTGTTGGAGCTGACTGCTGAATTTCCCAGGTGATGCCCATCCATGATGTCATGCTTCATGTGGTCTTTCCATTCCACACATCACCAGAATGATTCTGCCCAGAAGTAATCCCTTAAGAACATCTTCATAACGTGCACATTTCAGCTAGAGAGTACCAATCATAGTATGTCAGTGAGAGTAGACCCTTTTCTTCTGGGTGAGTATTGGTTTAGCAAATTTCACACCTGTCCAGAGGGATGGAATATATATTGTCAGTGCCACATCATGAGGATCTCTGACAACTCATTTCCAAGTCGGCTTCTCAGCCTCTTCTGGCTTCACTCTGGCTCTCATCTCATTGTCCACATTGATCCTGGCATCATTCTCAAGTCACTTCCTAATCTGGTCTCTCTTGCAGCAGCAAAACCTAAAGAAGATGGAGGACACAATGAGGTCGACAAGATTAAGGATAAGGATGCAAGTAGAGCAGGCAATGAACGAGGTTATAGAATTTTTTTCTTCCGTTCTCATCTTTCTCTCTCTCCTCAAAACAGCCCCAGTAGCATTTGGAAGGGTTTCATATACCACACATGTGATATGTTCAGCTCATCTATGAATGCAACAGAACTTAGACCAGATTTCAATAAATGATTAACAGCAATTTCTTGCTAAGAAGGATATCAGAGTAGATAACAGGGCACAACCCATTACAACTCTTAATGGAATGCAGGAATTCTAAGTGAATATTGCCTCAAATATGACAACTGTCAGGTAGGGGGAACTTTATTCAATTGAGTTTTCCTCCTTTCTCCTGTTCTTCCCTTCCACCCCAGCTTCCAGCCAGCATAACTTACCGCTAAATTTCACCATAAATTTATCAGGAATTTACCCAGAGCAATCTTCAGTGGTCAGTGCTATTTAAAATAATATATTTTTATGAGTAGATTAAAGCCCCACAAAAATTCCAGATAGATTAACATAGAATCTTAAAAAGATGTTTTTACAAACTTGGTTTTTAAAATGTATTTTTCTTTTAACATTCGTGATTTTGTCCATTTATACAATTGGAGTTCTGCAGCAGAATTAGACACTGTTGGATTATTAGTATGTGTAATAAATTCATGAGGCTTCTATCCATGTACATCATGACCAAGCTCTTCTTGTGTGTTGTTAAATGATACGGGACTGAATTGCTAGACAGGCAGTTGTGGACCGTTCCTGATTACCCACATGCTAATTGAGTAATCAACGAATTCACCAGGCCTTTTGACCCAATTTGCCAAATGGGTTTTCATTTTCTTTGGTGAAAGATGATGTAAATGAGGACAGGGTCCAGTTTCCATCCCCTTGTAAGCAAGATTTGTTTCACAGCCAGAGACAACGTGGATGGGAGATGAGTAGCCCCCCTGCGGACTCCACCGTAATGGAAGTTAGGCCCGGTGGCGTTGAAACACAAAGTAATCAAGCCTATCATCACTCTGATGTTCCTGTCCTACATTTGTGGATTAGTACAGCAGCTTAGACAAAAGTGAGCATTTTCTAGAGCAAACCTGGCAGTTTGGTATGTTATATGCTAAAGAAGAACTTACAAAAAAAAAAAAAAGATCATATTCCCGTCTTTTATTAAATGTTTAATTACCTGGGGAGAGGATGCACATGGTCAGCATTTATTTTAAAAAAAAAAAAAAAGCAACACCCAGAACTTTCTAAACTACCTGTATTTTTCAGAACTTACATGCATCTTACCATTTGACTGAAGTGCCTGATAATTGTCAAGATCCCTCCATATAGGGCAGTACATAAAGTGTACTATGAATAAAGGAGTAGAGTGAACCAGGGAAGGAGGGCCACCCAGAAATGGTGAGGGTTTGACCTCCTCTTCCCGCCCCTCCCTTGTCATAAGCCCTGCCCACTGCCTTCCTTTTCCTTTTTCTCTTTCCTTCTGTTGAAGGTCAGAGCCTTGCTAGGGATTCACTAGCCAGAACTGAAAAGACAACCGGATTGTAGAACAGAACTTGCCCGAAGTTGAGTGGCGTAATGGCAAGCTGAAGTTTCCAGCTGTCACAATTAGACAGATCTCCTCAGATCCTGATAGACCCTTTGTGTGGAAGCCACCCTTTCACGCCCTGACCGCACAAGGACCCTGTGCCAAATGGCTGAAGAGACAGAAGTTCTCTCTCTGTTCTTTCCTGGCATGTTTTTCTTCCGCCCTCCTGCAGTCTTCTGACTGTCTGCCTCTTGCCCCTTTTCAGTAAAAGTTTACCCTAGAGCTCAATGTAATTAGATCAATCCCTGTGTGTGTGTCTGTGTGTGTTGTGTGTGTGTGTCTACATTTTGTTTTTGTTAGCTTATAATATATGCTTTAGAATAGCCCTTTCTAACCAAGCAGTTCTTAACTTTTTAGGATTGCCTGTTTAGACAGTCTCAAAATATTCCCCTCAGCAAATGTACATGCACATAAAATGTTGGGTAGAATTCTACGTTATTCACGCACTCCTAATTTCTGCTTATGGATCTCAACTGGATTCATAATCCCTCTCTCATGATGGAATTCCAGAATTCTTTACTTGCATGGTCTCTTGTGGGATTTGGAAATACATTCATTCACCAGATACCCATTAAATGCCTACTCTGTGTCAGGAACCGTGCGGGGCGCTGAGATAAGGTGAAAAGGACAGTGGCCCACCCATCAAAATTTCTGTCGTTTGAGGTGATAGACAAACAGAGGATTACCATACAGCATATATGCAGCAGTAGGGGAAATATGGGATACTTTGGGGAGCACATCCAGTGAGTGTTTAATTCAGCTTTGGGACATCAAGAAATTTTCCTTATGGTGAGACCTGAGTTATTACTCCAAGTAGAAGGAATGCTGTGTACAAAGTCAAGGGCATTATCAATTTGTGTGTCATGTTGAGAAATTTGGGCTTTGATTTTAAGAAGCCTTAAGTTGAGGGAATAAGGACTGATCTGTGAGGAAAAGTGCTGTAGCCTAGAGAGAATGGGTTGGGAGAAGCGGGACTGGAGGCTGACAGGCTTTGGCAGTAAGCCAAGCAGACAATAATAGTGATTTTAACTAAACTACTGACTATGGATGAAAGAGGATGAGTGGAAAGAAAATGAATTGGAAACCGCAGAGTTTAGTATTTGACTGCATTCATTCCTTCCACAGGGATTTGTTGTGCGGCTGTGCGTTAGGCGCTCTTCATTCTTTTGCAGGCCACCCTTGAGTCCTTCGATGTGAAGATCCATGATTCCCTTTGGCTAAGTGGTGGGGAACGTGTGAGGTTTCATATGTAAGCTCAGGTTACCGTCTTGAACCCAGAGCCTATCCAGTATATCCTGATAAATGATAGCGAAGTAGACAAGACACCATCTGTCCTCAAGTCCAGCGGCGACGATGACTTCCAGGCTTCTGGAGTGGACGGTTCAGGGGATGATGGTGCCATTTGCCAGAGACAGAACAGCTGTGTCTCAGAACGAAGGCCCTGGGCAGAAGTGCTTCTTCAGGCTGTAAATGCAACTCCAGAAATTTCAGGCTATCCCTGTAGGTGAGAATCACTGTGCTTAGTGACAGATGTTGCTGTTGGCAGAAATTTTGTATAGAAACAGTATTTGGGGAGGGGCTGAAGAATCACCGATAGAGATGATGCTTGGAGCCTGGAGGAGGATGTTGAATGAGAGGAGGGGACTGAGGTTTGGACCTGGAAAACCCACAGAGAAAGAAGAGGAATCTGATGAGAAAGCCAAAGAGTATGGAGAAAGTAAAAGAGGTCCCAAGATGGAGCCCGAGGGTCAAAAGGGAGGAGTAGCAGAATGGCCGCCGTGGCCGGCCTCAGGATGTACTGGGTAGGCTTCTGGTTCGAGATGGTAGCCTGAGCTGACATACCCAGCCTCACACGTTCATCTCTGCTTTGGCTAAAGGGAATCATGAATCTTCACAGCAAAGGGCTCAGAGGTGCTAGCAAAGAATAATGAAGATCAATTTTATGTTATGTGAATTCTATCTCAATAAAGCAATCATTAACAAAAAGTGATGAAAAATTCTCTTTTGAATATATTCTCACATAATTGTTATACTTAAAAAATGAGTAAACAATAAGCATCCAGATGTGTGGGGGTGGGAAAGGGGGGAGTGAGGGAGATGGCCACCAAAGGAGAATAAATTTGTACCCAGTTGCCTACTAACATTGTGTGTGGAAAGCGGCGGAGCGGCGCCTAAACGCATTGGAGGGAGTGCGCCGCGGCTCACGTTTTACAGTCGGCGGAGGTATCATTTCTTGAAAGGGCAACAGAAAGATCATCTCTGACATTGAATGGCTTGTGACACATCCCATTCGTGTACTTGTCCTGAAAAACAAAAATGCAGAGGTATCTAGAACCAAACAAGTAATGAAAATAAAGAACCCGATAGGGGAGGAAATCAAAATAGGGTATTTTAAGTGGTATGGAATTACTTAATAACAGTTGTTAATATAGTGGTAAGCCATAATCCTAACAGTAAATGAGTCCTCATAAAACTAATGTAACAGACCAGTGATAATGGGGACCCACAATTATAAAATGCTTCAACAGTTTGGCAGGCAGCAGGAAGATGAAGGAGCGCAAGGAGGGTTGGTTGGCTTCTGTAAAGAAAGAGGATGAAGAAATTTTAAGTTAAGCAGTACTCGTGTTGAAATGAGATGAAAAATTTCTTAATTGGCCATGAGTCAGGAGAGAACATCTTAATATGGCTAAGGAGATGGTGGTAAGGAAAAAAATTTAGAAGCATAAAAAGCAGAGTATAGTTTAAATTAAAACCGAACATATTCATTACCGCACAATAACAACCCGATTCTGGTAGAAGACAAGTATTCAAATTGATTTTTTTAAAAATCCAACCATATGGGACGCCTGGGTGGCTCAGTTGGTTAAGCAGCTGCCTTCGGCTCGGGTCATGATCCCAGCATCCTGGGATCGAGTCCCACATCGGGCTCCTTGCTCGGCAGGGAGCCTGCTTCTCCCTCTGCCTCTGCCTGCCACTCTGTCTGCCTGTGCTCGCTTGCTCTCTCTCCCTCTGTCTCTGACAAATAAATAAATAAAATCTTTAAAAAAAAAAAAATCCAACCATAATAATTTGATCCAGAGTTACTCCTTAAAAAACAAAACAAAACAAAACATATAACCATAGATGCAGAGGGAATCTTTAAAAAATATATTTGAAAAGTAATATTTTTAACCCATGACAATTCAACCTACAAAATGAATGACCAAAAACAAATATATAAAAAATTTGGATAATTAAAATTGACAAAAATTGGATTAAAAGAAAGGCCTCCCCCAAAGTACAAATCCTAGACATATTTATCAGTAAATTCTGTCAGATCTTAAAGGAGCAGGTATTTCCTGTGCTTTCTAATCCACTTCAAAGCATGGAAAAATATGGAAAATGGTCTTGTTTATTTTATGAAACTAAAATGGCTATGACCAAATTCTGTGTTTTTTCTTTTTCTTCAAAGTTAAGAACACGGTCACTTAAAACTAAATGTATGAAACCTTCAATCAAATATTAGCAAATGAAATATAGGAGCCTATTGAAAGAAATGGAAAATATGAACATTTGAGACTTGTTTCAATAATGTAGCATTTGCTTGTCATTAGAAAATCAGTAATATGGTAATCACGTTGAGGGATCTAAAGAGGAAAGCCTTTTCCTTCCTGTGAACCAAGCAGTACTCTGGTGATCCAGCAGTCAACCCAAGTAACCAACTCCCCTTCTTTGTAAAACTTAGTTTCGATGGGAGAACAATAAATAATAGATAACTATTATAATAAGCACATACACGATTTTGATGTATGACAGATTTCAAATCAGTGGGGGAAAAGTTGGCTTATTCCAGAAAAATTTGGAACCATTGGCTAATGTTTTCTAACACTATTTTAAATCCCAAGCTTCGACTTTATATTAAAATACATTCCAGATGAACTGAGGAGTTTAAATGTTAGAAATGGAAACCAAACTATGGGAAGAAATCACCAGTGACTACTTGTACTACATTATGTTCTGTCAGAGCCTTTCAATCATGTCAGAAGTAAAAGTGTTTGGAAAGATTTATGATCTGAAGGATGATGTTGCTTCGCCTCTGAGACAGTGAAAACAAAAACAGCTACTTCAGACTTGCAAACATTCAACAAAGCCTAGCATGTTGACAAGATTTATTTGAGGGTTTCATCTGGGAAGAACTGAAATATCCAGAAGTAAGCCCAGCATCATTACTTGATACATAAATCCAGCTGTACCCGCGTTCTGGAACGCTTCCTGCATGCTAGATAGCGTTCTGAGGCTTTACGTGTAGTACTACAAACAGGCATCTGAGGTAGTGATGGGTAGTACTTTGCAGACTTTACAGGTAGGGCTCACAGGCACAGAAAGGTCTCTAGCTTGCCCTAGGGCACCCAGCTAATAACTGCCAGAGCCAGGATTCATACCCCATCTGCTGCCAGAATCCGTTTTCTCAATCCTTAGGCTGGACCAAACATGTCTCTTGATTTTCTGACTTACTAAAGTTCTCAAAAAACAGGTTTTTGAAGATGAATTCAGGGAAGGGAGAAATTTAACTTAATCAGTCCAAAGAATAAATTTGGGTGATAGCTTCCGCCTCGCAGCTACAGATCCCCTGGGAGCCTGTGAGGGGTGCTTTTCTCACCTGCATCCAGTCTTTGCCAGAATATGTTTCGGGCAGGGTTTGGAATTCAAGTTTCATTCTGTTTCCAAAATAACTTCCTAAAAAATCATCCTGAAGAATTTTTGAGTAAAAGATTTCCCTGTTTACCCCAAAACAAACGAGTGGACTTCAAATATCACTCAGTTTTCATCAAAAAGTGTTTGCAAGGCTGGTTTTTCTCCATCTGTGACCCTGAAAGCAAAGCTCATCAGCTTGACCCGCATTCCGTTCTCTTTCCCACAACGCTGAGGCCAGGAGGCAGAAGATTCTAAGCGAGGAGACTCAGTACTTATCCTGAACAACACTTTGAAGCAAATTCCCCCCCCAAATCTGCCATTGTTTTAGTATTTTAAGTATGGGATTTTTAAAAAAAATTTTATTTAAAGGTGACATGGACTTTAAAAACACGGAGAAACACTATTTTACATGTGTGCGTATATTGGTATGGGAATGTGAAGATGTTCACAAGATATTTTTCAAAAACAGCACATCTTTCTATATCCTCCCAGATTTTTCTAGCCCTCTTATTTTAATTATTCTAAAAAGGACTGAAATGTTATTGGCATCTCATGATACCATTGATTTTCTAGTTATCCTTCTATTTTTAAGTTTAGTATAACTTAAAATGTGGAAATGTTTATGCATAAAACCTGTATTATTTCCTCATCATAAGTGAACACTTAATGAAAAATAACCCACTTTTACTTTTTTTTTAACTTTTGTTCTCATAAATTCAGGTTTGTCTGCAATTATTATAGCTATAATTTCTTCTGATTTTCATTTATTTTGTCATGTCTCTTCCAGACACTTAGTAGTTTCTACGTTTTAAATCAGTCTGAATCCTCATCTTTAAATGAGATTTATGTTGATAGCTGGTAACAGTGTTGGTTGTAACATTACTAATAGGTTGCGTATACTAGTTATGTATCGATTACAATAAAAACAGCATGTACAATATCTTATTTTTATAAAATATAATAAATCTGATACTTCCATATGGAAAAAAATCTGAAAGGATATATACGTAGTTATTAAAAGTGGTTACCTTTAGGGGCGCCTGGGTGGCTCAGTGGGTTAATAAGCCTCTGCCTTTGGCTCAGGTCATGATCTCAGGGTCCTGGGATCAAGTCCCATATCGGGCTCTCTGCTCAGCGGGGAGCCTGCTTCCCCTCTCTCTCTCTCTCTCTGTCAAATGAATAAAAATCTTAAAAAAAAAAAATGGTTACCTTTAGTGGTGAGACTACCCATGATTTAAATTTTTATTTATATGTATATTCAAAGTTTTAATAATAAAAATATTTTATTTCCATAATTTAAAAGTTTAAATAATTGACAGTGGAGTAAGGTAGTCAGCTCTAGGACAAAAATAAATGTCAGTAGCTATCTTACATACCAGCCATATGTTTAGAAAGTATAATGATGGCAGGGAGGACAAAATAGACAAGGAAATAATCTTATTCTCAATAGTAACATAATACATAAAATGCCCAGAAATGAATTTAAGAAATACATACATCTTTTCAAAAAGCCACCTGGTTTTTTCTGAGGTGCTTGACACAGTGGGAAATTCTATTATGGGCTTCAGTAGGAAGATGTGATTTTTTTTTTTTTCCCACTACTGCAAAGAGAAGAAAATTCAGTCTTTCACACAATGGAAGGAATAATAGTTTGCTTAGTAGAACAAGTAGCATTTAGTGCCTGAGTAGATATGGAGCTCAAGGAAGTTCTGGGGACAGTGATATTTTCAAATTTTCAACTTAGGCTGGACAGAAGAGGAGCTCATTAACAAATTCAAGTAATAATAGAACCATTTATTGAGAGCCAGTTTTATAGTAGACAGTTTGATAGTTATTTTCATTAATTAGCTGATTTCACCTTTACCACTTATCTGAAAAGTATTAACCCTGTTTTTTAGATAAAGAAACTGGCTTTTTAAGCAACAATAAATCAGTTGCCCAAGATCTGACAGGGGTAAAGTGTCAGAGCTGAGATTTGAACTTCGACCTATAGTCTAAAGTGTTTTTTGTTTTGTTTTTTTTTTTGTTTTGGGTTTTTTTTCCCCCCTACGGAATACTACACTATACCTTTACTATAAGACAAAGACTCCAGAAGGAGAAGCAGGCTTGGGTTAGGACACTGAGTCTGGCTTTTTAACATACTGAGTTTAAGAGATTTTTGTTCGTTTGTTTTACTTTGTACTTTATCTCTGATCTGTTGCAGATTTTCAGTGTCTCAAATGTTATACTGGGGAAGAAGTAGTAGCTGCATAAACATACTGGGTAGGCAGTACAGATCACGTTATAAATACACCTGATGGTTTGTCTTGTAAAAGCAGCATCCCGTCTAACTTCTCTTTATTATGGAATCGCTACACTAATATTGTGCCCTTCCTCCAGATTGCTTGAAATGAGGTCATATAGGCCTGATTTACAAGGTCATTATTGCATGTAGGAAATTACATTTCCTAAATGTTCCACCACACAAGAAGAATCCTGAGGGAAAAAATTCATTCTTTTGGGGAAAACTGATTTTACTTTCTTGGTAAAATGCTGCAATGTATTCAGTTAATTGACAGATCCCACCAATTATTTATTTGTTTGTTTATTTTTAGATTATCTTGTGTTTTGAAAGCTTCTCAGAAAGCTTAAAGGAGATTAAATATTTTCAGGTCTGTTTAAGTGTGTGCTTCTAAAGCTATAATTAGGTATCTCTCCGAAATCAAACTAATTTATTATTCCTTTCTTATTGAGTCAAGATTTACCTTTTGGAATTAGGCTTACAGTCTGATCCTTACTGATGTCAAATTATTTCATTTCCTTTGACTTTCATATTTGCATTTAATAATTCAAACTCCAGTACTTCTGTTCACGTTCATGATTCAGTCATGTTTAAGGAAGTCTAATAACTAAGGTCTTATGTTTTCATATTCTGTTTAATGGCTAGATGCATGTCAGTGCCTGGTATTTGAGTCATCAGTGTGCCACAAGACATTTTACCAAGACATGTGCATCATCAAATAATTAAATTATAACTGTTGCTGTGAGTGGGACCCAATTTGCAAAAGCAAATAGTGTCCCCTTTGAAAGAAGAAAATTAACAATACTCATCATTCAGATTCTTTGGTTTACACTTTGTTTTTTTTTAAGATTTTATTTATTTAATAGAGATCACAAGTAGGCAGAGAGGCAGCCAGAGAGAGGAGGAAGCAGGCTCCCTGCTGAGCAGAGAGTTCCAATGTGGGGCTCGATCCCAGGACCCTGAGATCATGTTCTGAGCTGCCGAAGACAGAGGCTTTAACCCACTGAGCCACCCAGGAGCCCCTCCAGATTCTTTGGTTTAAATAGCTCTGACTTGCTTTAAAAAAAAAAAAAAAAAAAAAAAAAGGCTGAGTAAGTAAATAGAATGTATTTCCCATATATAACAAATTTTGAATCATTGCTATTTTTTGTTTAACTGACCCACATAGATTCTTCGCTATATTTTTTATCTATAAA
Source organism: Mellivora capensis (assembly GCA_004024625.1). Classification (NCBI taxonomy): domain Eukaryota; kingdom Metazoa; phylum Chordata; class Mammalia; order Carnivora; family Mustelidae; genus Mellivora; species Mellivora capensis. The sequence goes on along the minus strand of PISX010000098.1, from coordinate 385,004 downwards.
AAATATACACACTGTGTGTGTGTGTGTGTGTGTGTATCTGTCTGTCTGTCTGTGTTTTTGGGTTTTCTTTGGCAAAATGAAGGACTGTAGTATGATTAGCTCATACCTAATATGATAGCTCATAGTTAATATGATTAGCTCATAAAAATCCTCCCTTTTTTGGAAGATTTTATTTTATTTATTTATTTGAGGATGGGGGGTTGCAGTGGGGGTGAAGGGAGAGGGACAAGCAAGCTGCGTGCTGAGTGCAGAGCCCACCATGGGGCTCAGTCGCAGGACCCTGAGATCATGATCTGAGCCAAACTCTATCAAGAGTCAGATGCTTAACAGACTGAGCCACCCAAGCGCCCCCAAACTCTCCCATTTCTAATGCTGTGTGGCTTTAACGCTAATTTCCTTTGGGCCTTAATTCTTTTGCTCATCGATGTGGCTAACTTGTCCAGAATAGGACCTCTGTGGTAAAAGTGACTAATGGAGACTGTGAAGTTCTGTGTAGACAGTTTGGCCCGGGAATGAACCCAGTTACTTAGCACATACATGCCATGTGTGTCCTAGAAGAGCTCACGTAGTCTAGTAGAGGAAGGTGATGACTTTAAAACCTGGCTCCCAAAATTCTTTGACACTGCCATCATTTGATGGGGCCATACCCTCTCCTCTTGATTTCTGGGCTCTGTGCTTGCCTAACAGGAGACTATGATAGAAGCCTATTCAATTTCTACTTAGAAACTGCCAGTTTTTGGGCCCAGGCCTTAAGAAACTCTCAGCTTCCACTTCCTGTGTCTTGGGACACTCGCGCTTGGAACTCAGCTACCATGCCGTGGAGAACCTAAATTGCAGAGAGGAACTCACAGTCAGCACCTGCTGGTCAGCACAGGGAGTGAGTCATCTTGGAAGTAGATGTTCCAGCCCCGGGAGGGCTGCACCCGCTGACACCGTGTGGAGCAGAGACAAGCCGTGCTCGCTGAGCCCTGCCCAGATTGCAGATTCCTGAGCAAAACAAGCGCCTGTTGGGTTAGGCCACCAAGCTTTGTTGCCAGAGTAGTCACATAAACATACGCAACTACAAAAGTAGTCACATACATAGTAGTCACATAAACAAGCAGTTTTGAAGCAGTGTGGAATTATGATGGCAAGAGTATGTCTCGGGTCTCGCAGGAACCCTGAGAAGAGACACCTGATCCTTCTGTATCAAGGAACACTTCCTCAGTGAGACAAGTGAGCTGAGTCTTGAGTAACAGTTAGCCAGGCGGAGAGAACAAGAGTGAGGTGTTCCAGGCAGAAGGGACAAGAGTGCAGTCAGGAGCAGAGGCAGGAAGCAGCGTGATGTGCATGAGGAGTCAGGAGCACTCGAGGGTGGCCGCAGCACAAAGCCAGAGATAGGAAGTACTGATTGCTGCAACCAGAGAGATTTGCAAAGTTTCAGTCCTGGAGGTCCTTGTGGGCCAAGTGAAGGCATAGGTTGTGTTTGGACTGCTTGGTGTTTTTGTTAGGACAAGAAAGGTGCAGCAGTCTGATCACATTTGTGTTTTAGATTGCTCAGTTGACTGTGGGGAGAGTGGACTTGGAGGGTATTAGAACAGGAAGCGGGAAGACCAGTTAGGGGACCATTGCAGTTGTGCCCGCAAGGATGACAAGGGCCTGAAGTGACTGCGGGGACAGGGAGCAGCAGAAGAAAATACATTCAAGAAATTTGGCGGGGGGGGGGGGGGGGGGTTAAAAAAGAAAGTATTGAGAAGATAAAAAGAAAATATTTAGTAACTAACTGTGGGGAGAAAGGATGAAGTGAAGGAAGACTCTTAGATTTCTAAGTTGGCTGACTCGCTGGGTATTGGTACCACCAGAAGGGAGCAAAAGATGAGCACGAGTCAAAAATAAGAGGAGATTTTAGCTACAGATGAAGAGTTGGGACAAGTATTATCCCAGAGGTGACAGTTGGAATTATTAGTGGATAAGCTCCCCCAGGAGCAGAATGGGAAGAGGTCAGAGGTTAAAACTCTAACATCACCCGGACATTTAAAACACAAAGGAGAAGGAGCCCATAAAAGAGATGGAAAAGAAAGGTACAAGAAGTTCCAGGAGAACCAAAAGGGAGTTGTCTCAGTAACCAAATAAGTAGTTTCAAGTAGGGGGTAAATCCTTTGTGTCAAATGTGAAAACCAGGCCTAGATGAGAAGTCGCTTCTGACTTTAGCCAGGCTGGACAAAGCCAGGTCCCAGGGGACGAGTCAGTGGGTGGTTATACAGTAGGCACAGATGATGTAGCTAGGGGGCTGGAGACTAGCAGGAGAAGCACACAGGGCATGAGGGGGTGTAGTACTGGTGATGGCGGTGGTTTGGGGGGAGAGGATTGGAATATATGTAAATGCTTTTATGACCCAAGGAATTCATGGCAGTAGAAGGAGGAGGTTAAAGAGAGAAGAATAAGATGGGATTCATGCAGTAACAACCGCTTGGAGACAAAAGAACAGAGTCATGGGCAGTTTTTGAGATCGGAGGAATTCATCGAGGTGGGTATAGATGGATATAATTTTATAGGAGTAGGGCAGGAAATGGAAGATCAGAGTTAAGGGACCTAATATTTTTCTGCGAAATAGGAGTCAAGTTTGTCCACTGAGAGAAGGGAGCAGGAATAATAGTTGTATTGAAGAGAGTGATTTGTTTTAGAATAATGTTTAGAGAAATGGAAACAAGGACGGGCTTACAGTAAGCAAGAGGGATTGATAGGAGACCCCGGAGGCCCAAATTGATGTTGAAAACCGTAGTTTTGTACTGCTAACCGTCTGCATGGTTATTTGATTTTATCGAGGTGAATGCCCTCACCCCCAACCAGCTCACTCCCCTTCACTGGCCGTATTGGCATAAGAAGTGGGGGAAAATGTGTGGTCTCAACTGTGATCTTCAGTTTCCCCAGAGGAGGAAGCAGGGCCTCCAGGAAGAACGAAGTTTTGTTAACAACAATGAGATCGAGCACTCTGGGTAAAGCTGGGGAATGATTCCCTTTGTTGGTTTTTTCCTTTATGTATAATGATATCAGGGTTTCCACTGGCAAAACAGAAGAGATCTGGGAAGGAATCAAGAATGAGAAAAACCACAGATGAGAAAATGCCAAGGAGTAAGAAGTTGAGGTAAAGGAAAGAGGTTGGGGGATGTGCTCTGGTGATGTGACTTCCTTTTATTCGGTGGCCGAGCGTGACACAAAGGGAGTTGGCTGGAGAGCAATACCTGATGGGTCTTGTGTGTGAGGCATTGTGGTGATACGACTGACTGATGGTGCCCACTTTTGGCCTTCTCACAGAGCTTTGGAAAAAGGAAGTGAGAGTCCTGTACCCATCAGGGACAGACTCGTGAAGTTCAGAGCAACAGTGTGGACGCTGGTTGAAATGGGGACTCCCTCTGGGCAAGGGCTGCCACAGGCATTGCACTGGGGGGCCAGGGGCCTTGGTTGGGTCTCCCCAAGATGGTAGAACAGCAGCCTTTCATTCCTTGCTGCTCTGCTCCTCCCACAAACTTAACAGTAATCACCCTCGTGAAAATAGAGCTTCTGTTAATACAGGCTTTGTAGTTTGTAAATGGGTGCTCTCAACAACTCTGAGAGAAAGACAGGGTACATAATGTTATTGCAGTTTACAGACTAGAAAGTGCATCTCTGAGGTTCCGTTCATACTGCTACTAAGTGGCTGAAATGAAAATAGAAATGAGGTCTTGTAACTTTTCACTCTTTTCAGCAATGCCAGGCTGCAGGCTTGGAGCTAAAGCTAGACTGAGCTCATCTAAACCAGCCTCCCCTCTTGCAGATGAAACAACGGAGTCAGCAGCCTGGTAAAGTGAAAAAAGAAAAAAAAATACCACACAGATACTCCAGGTTGGGTATTCTGGGAAGGCGATTCTGAGGTGGAGATTGAGGTGCCGAAGTCCAATAGGGAGTGCTCTTGGGACCAACACTTGTGGAAGGGAAGGGAAGGAAGCAGGATTGGGCAGGGGGGAGTCAAGCCGATGATCCCGTCTCCACCTGAAGTAGCAGCAGAACTAACAGGGAGTTCTGAAGCTGGATGGCCCTTCAGAGCTGTTCCTGAGTTGGGAGAATAAGGCCAGGCCTTTGTACCTCTTTGACCAGCCGTCAGATGCCAGTCACTCCTGAAAGGGGCATGGTCTCGAGCAAGGTGACTCCTGACCTAAAGTGGTCTCCAAAGGCAGCTGAGAGCAGGAGACTTGCTGCCAAGCAGCACTCGTGGCTGTTTCATTCTTGAGGAGCATCTGGAAGGCGCCTCAGCATCTGCCATAGTGGACTTGGGTTGTCTAGACATGGGTTTAAATCGTGGCTCTGCCACCTCCTGGCCTCTCAGTAAGCTGGTTACGTCAGGCAGTTCTGGGTAAGGATTCTGTAAGCCTCAGCATCCTCTGCTATAAAATAGGAAGAATCACGTGAGAACCAAGCCTCGGGTTTCCTTATTTGTGAAATAGGAAGAACAGTTGTACCATCCTTTGGGGAAGGTTAAAAGCATCCAGTGAGATCATAGAGTTCCCAGAGTACCATCATTTTTAGAAAATTAGTTACTCTTTTACCATAAGTCAAGTGTATAGTTCAGTGGCAGATACATAATATTTGCCATGAAAGCTGCTCAATAAATAATAAAAATGTTCCAGAAAGCATCAGTGGCTTTCTGGAGGCCAAAGTCCATGTCACAGCCCGAGCCGGAACACTTCCTGCTACATTACTCTCTGGTTTGGGTTTCAAATCAAGGAATGTGGGACCAGATGTCTCCGTGGAAGTCAGAGTAGTGTGGTGGGAGGGAGCGGGCCCCTGAACACGACTTCACCCGGGGGAGTCTGATTCCTTGGGCTACGCCGCTGGTGTTAGCCCAATGTAAAAATGTGTTTTTCAGAACGGAACCAAGAGGATAAAATTAAAGGTGAAGTCACCTGAGTAGCAGGACTCCATCAAAACAGCACTACAGCAAATGATTAGTTTGGGACAGGTTGCTTTGATATATTGTGTGTGTGTATATATATACGGATATATATATACACATATATATATAGTATATATCACTAAATATATATTGTATATATGACTGCGCACGTATATAATACATGACCGCAATTTTGTGTATTCCTCCCCGTTCTGGTGGTTCACAGCAGATCTGGATTCTAGTCCTGCTGGCTCCTTCCTTTATTAGATGTCAAACCAGGGAGAATTCTCTCTCTGGGCTTGAGTTTCCTTTCTCAGATGAGGATTTGGGTCTCAGTGAGCCCCTTCCTCTTCTAGCATGGTTTAATTTCTTTAATTCCCAGTATACCCCACAACACAGCTATTTGAAGACAAAACATAGCCACATCATCCCACAGATAAAGGATCTTATTCTGTGTGTGCAGAGGAGTACGGGATGTTGAACAGAGCCTATAGAGCAAAATATTCAGTAGCTCTGGCAAAGAAACCCCTGTTACTGACATTTTGGTGAAGAAGGGGAGAAAATCACTATCTTGTGAATCAAAGTAATCTGTAGTTATCATAGAATCATGTTCTTACCTGGAGTTTTCTGTAGAATTATCCACATTCATTGTGGAACATTTATGGACAGTAACTTTGGTGCCAGATCGTGTAAAGAGCTAATCTTTGCAGGCGGAACCTCAGCTTTATTCATCCAGGGAGAGAATGGGTGGGAAGGTGGTCCAGTTCAGAAGGTTGAAAATACTAAACTTTCTTTTCTACCAGAAAACTGTACTTAGATATTCAAATGCAGTGTAGATCCAATATCATAAGCCTTTTATTGTTTGTGGGAACATCTGGTTTTTACTTTTTTTTTTTTAAGAATTTATTTATTTAATTGAAAGACAGAGATCACAAATAGGCAGAGAGGCAGGCAGAGAGAGAGAGAGGAGGAAGCAGGCTCCCCGCCGAGCAGAGAGCCCGATGTGGGGCTCGATCCCAGGACCCTGGGATCATGACCTGAGCCGAAGGCAGAGGCTTTAACCCACTGAGCCACCCAGATGCCCCTGGTTTTTACTTTTTAGTTTGGCTTCTTTGCTCTGCTATTACTATTCTTATGCAGTTGGGTTTATGATTTGAGTGGCTTTTGAAATACCAGCAATTTAATTCTCATTGGAGATTCACACACATAGGGCATTTTGATATAACTCTTATTAGTATCTTCAATTCTGGGAATTTAATCAATACTCTTAAATTTCTTCTTGCCTGAACCATTACATATTTTCTCAGAACAAATATTTAGTCCTTATGATTTTGTAACAAGGGATTTAAAGATAAGCTTTGAAAATAGGTCAGGGAAACACATCTACTTTGGTTTAAAGCTAGTCAGGTGAGGCAGCTAGAAAAGCAACTTAGAAGCTTTTGAAAGCATTTGTGAAATCAGTTTTTTGTAATTTTATGAAAGCTGCCATCTGTATATCTAAAATGTGAATCAAACCTTCCTTTAGCTTTGCCAGTCCCTTATTCATCCATTCATTATTATTCATCTGTTCGTTGTTCACTTATTAATTCACCAAGATACTGCTCTAGACACTGGGGTAATGGAGATAAATAAAGCCAGAGCTGACTGTGAGCCAGGCACTTTGAAACTTGGGAACTCAATAGCTACACGGGCTGGTGTAAGAGGGTGAGTGTGACACTGGGAGTCCATTTGTTTTCTTAAACTCGCTGGTAAGCTGTGTGACTGTAGGCGAGTCCCATTCTGTGACAGTTTCCTCATCTCTGAAATAATTTTGCTCACTCTATTTACATCATAAAAAATCAAATGAATAAAAAATCAAATGAATTAATAATTTTGAAAGAGACTTGAAAATGATCAGGCATTACATAAAAACAAGTAATCTTATGACCATGGTAGTGATTTTGACCATTTTGTTCCCTCTTTGGACAGGATTAAGGATGAGTACATTTTAATTTTTTCTCTTGAACTAGATCTGTGTGTTATGATGAACAGCCTTAACCATCTCCACATGTACAGCCGTGCTACCTCTCCTCCATGGGGCAGAGACTTGCTAGTGATGTAGCTGGGAGAATGAGGTCTATAGCTGGTAAAACTTATTTCAAAAATATTACTTAATCTATATATTGCATGAAATCATCAAGTATTGGTTAGGTGCCCAGACTAAGTGGGCAGAGAGAGGCATAAGGGAATGAGATGGCATCTGTCTTCTAAGTGGCCAAATAGAAATCATTACCTCAATTGCAGCTTCCTAAAGATCTGCACAGAGATGTCTAGTTGGCTCTATAATGTTTCCAGGGGCCCTTTCTCTTAGACATTGGAATGTCCATGTACCCTTTTTGGATCGTGGAACAGATCATCTTATGATGAAATTAAAAACTTACTTCTAGCTTCATGTTTGATGTACTGCCAGGTTTTAGGTCTCCCATGCTGGTGCCCTGGGATGAGATAAAAGGTCCAGTCTTCCCTAGAGCAAAACCAGCTATGGACTCGCTCAAGAATTGCTCTCAGATACCAGCTCTAGAGTATAGAGAGATTACTGTGTTCTACTCACTGCCATCTCCCAGAGCCAGATGACTGGCTCACTGAAAATGTTTTGAATAAATAAAAGCCCCAATCTACCGTAGAGAGTTCCTCTGATACTCTGATAATCCCAGATGGCTTCTTGAAGGGAGGGGCTGCATTTTATTCATCTCAAGATGTCCAGTGTCTGGCACATAGTTGGTGTTCTGGGTTTTTGTCAAATGAACACATGGACGAGCATAACCAGGACTGTGATGGATGCCCCAAGATGAGGAATTCCTGATCTCCCCCTAGAGGAAGTCCTCCGAGAGAGCGCAGTCTGAGGCACAACCCACAGTGGCCTCTGCTACAAATATGAAGTTTCAGTGAAGTTCTTTATTTTGTTTTCTCATAAGCTATTTGTTTTGTTCTGATATTTTTTTGTCATAGTTTAGTTGACGTACAGTGTCCTGTTAGTCTCAGCGGTACAACGTAGTGATTCCACAGCTCTGCACTTCGCTGTGCTCGCCTCAAGTGTGGCCGCCGCCTGTCCCCACGCAGCACTGTTATAGTACCACGGACTACGTTCCCTACGCTGCACCTTTGATTCTGGGACTTCATCGTTCCCTAAATGGAAGCCTGTACTTCCCTCTCCCCTTCACCCATTCTGTCCATCTTCCCACTCCCTTCCCCTCTGGCAACCATCAGTCTGTAGTTACGGGTCTGTTTCTGCTTTGTTTGTTTCGTTTTGTTCTTTAGATTTCTTATGTCAATACTATCTAATAGTATTTATCTTTCTTTGACTTACTTGACTTAGCATAATATCCCCTAGGTCCATCCATGTTGTCATAAACTTGAAGATCTCATTTCTTTTTATTGCTGAGTAACATTCCGCTGTGTTTATACACCGCATCTTCTGTATCTGTCCATCTATCAGTGGGCGTTTGGGTTGCTTCCCTATCTTGGCTATTATAAATAATGCTTCAGGAAACAAAGAGGTGCATATAGGTTTTCAAGTCAGTGTTTTGTTTTCTGTGGGCACATACCCAGTACTGGAATTACTATTTTGAATATTTCTATTTTTAATTTTTTGAGGAGCTTCCATCCTGTTTTCCACCATGGCTGCACCAGTGTGCGTTCCTGCCAGCGGTGCGCGAGGGCTCCTCTTTCTCCACATCCTCCTTGCCAGTGCTTGTTCCATAGGGCAAGGTGTAGGGCAGTATCTCATGGTTGTGATTTGCATTTCCCTCATGAATAGTGACGTGGAGCATCTTTTCGTGTCCTTTGGCCTGGAGTTTCTTCTCATCTTAGTTGTTTTTAGATTTTCTACTCCTCTCAAATTCCATTCAGCAGAATGGATGACACTGATACATTCCAAGAAGATACCTTCGTGTATCCTCTGCCGAGTCCCATCCGTGTCTGTCGTGCCCAGTGGCGCTTGTCCACACAGCATGGCCCAGGACAGAGCAGGCTGTGCCTTGAAGCCACTTCAGAACTATGGAAGACCCCAAAAGGCCCAGGAGAATTGGCCCAGGAGAGGAAAGAGAAGTGGGACAGCCAGCCACCGTTACTTTCTGGGAATCTTAGTATACCGTCTCTCCACCTCATGGATTCTCCCAACTCTTCCTAAAGTAATAATAATACCAAGAAACGTCCTTACCTCCTCCGGTACCTTGACATTTGCAATTATGTCATTTGATCTTCCTAGCAACCCTGTGAAAGTGATGGGGGTGTTTTGTTTTTTTAGTGTTACTATTACACGAATGGGAACTCTCAGACCAGGAGCAGGGCTGGAACGAGGGTGAGGGGACTGCCAACAACTCAATAATCAAGATAAGTAACTTTTTTATGCAGTATTTAAGGAATTAAAATTTGCAGGATCTGACAGGGCCAGGACTACGGTGAGGCGGGCGGTGTGAGACAGGTAGTAAGTGCAGGATTGGGTTCTGTCATTATTTAAAATTCTCTTTTGTTCATCGTGGACCGGGGGAGGCAGTAATTTTGATGTTTGGAATATCGCGTTAAAATATGGTTTCTTCTGGTTGGTGAGTTTCTGTGTACCTGCTTCGGTATAGCCCCTGAGGCCACCCTCTGGATCCAGCCTGCTTCACAGATAGACATGCCCTGGGTCATACATACACCTGTAAGTAGCAGAGCCTGCTGTTGAAACAGGGCTTTCTGCCTCTTCCATCCCACCATGCAGCCATTTGAAATGCCTACTTTTCTTGGTCTCTGAACATCCGTGGGTCTTTTTCTTATTGCTATTGTTGTTCTTTAAATTTACTTATATTTTTAAACCCCATTATTTGAGAGTCTCTTTAATAGCTCCTGATGATCTTTCTATATCTTTTTTTCTGTAAATGCCTCTTAGGGAACTTCTGTTGTTTTAATTCTTTGACTTCCAAATATTTCTGGTCAAATCTTATCTCAAGGGCACACTGTGATATTACTGCCTTACTTAGAGTTAAATTCTGTGACACAGATTAAGAACCTGTGAGTATAGCTCTTTCTTTTTGTTTTTTTGTGGGAGTTTTTTTGTTTGTTTTTTAAGAAAGAGAGAAAACAGCAGGATGGGGGGCATAGAGAGAGGGAGAATCTTAAGCAAGTTCCATGCCCAGCTTAGAGCCCAATGCAGGGCTCAGTCTCACAACCCTGAGATCATGACATTTGCTGAAACCAAGAGTCACACACTTAACCGACTGAGCCACCCAGACGACCCAAGTATAGCTAATTCTGCATGAGCTGGGGGAGAGATGCTTTATTATTTTTTTTTAAAACACCCTCAAGTTATAGAATGACATCGTGATTGGGAGAGCAACTAGGAATTCAGTAGCATGTCCCATAAACTCAAAATTCCTACAGACGTTACTCTTTAGTAAAGTTTCATGGATAATGAAAACAGTCCATGGCAACAAGATCAAAAAGCACCGTCCATGTTCACCTTCTATGGCAGGAGGCTGCATAGGACTATATGGAGCTATAAATTACCTTTTTCTGTGAAGATTTGTTTTTCTAAAGTATTTATCAGTTGGTCCTATCTAGTCGGGAAGAACAGATCAGTTTCCTTGTGCTTGGCTTTACTTCTGAATAATTTATAGGCATCCTTGAGAAGTTCAGGTCTAGCATACCTGTTGGTGGCGGGGTCAGCAGGTGGGTGGAAGACGAACAGAAAGTACTGGCAATTTGAGATTAAACATAGAAGGGAAAAGAAAAGACAGCAGTAGTAGACTTTTGGGGGTTTTCTTTGCAAGTAAGTCTTACCAGAGGTAAAGGGAGTTGAGGGCAAGGAAATAGACCTTGGAATATTTTATGTTCAGTGTCTGTCGAATAGGAGTGATGTTAGGAGTTACCCTGTCCCTGGGAATTTCATCAGGTAAAAACTCTGATTTACAAACAGAGGCAGTGAACATTTGGTTCGAGGACCAGACAGAACATATGCTTTCTTTATTGCCTTATTCTCGTGAGCTCAAACACCTATAAGGGCCTTCATCATGCAGTATTTTTTTTTAAAGATTTATTTATTTCTTTGACAGAGATCACAAGTAGGCAGAGAGGCAGACAGAGAGAGAGGGAAGCAGGCTCCCTGACGAGCAGAGAGCCCGATGCGGTGCTCGATTCCAGGACCCTGGGATCATGACCCGAGCCGAAGGCAGAGGCTTAACCCACTGAGCCACCCAGGCGCCCCATCATGTGGCATTTTTATGGGAGATTGTGAGGAGCGAGACTACAAAGTCAGGGCCAACTGCTGAGGGAGTTGAAGGGTAAGCTAGGAAATGGATATCTTACAGGTGATGCTGAAACTATATAGGAGACTTTCGGGAAAACAAACGCGTATGCCAAAAAAAAGTTTAGATATATAAACAGTTTAATCTGGTGGTGTTATGAAAGAAAGAAGAAACTGGAGACTGGGACAGTACTAATGTGTGTATGAAGGCCATAAATATTTTGAGCACTGTTTTTGGTTAGTTAAGTTAGAAATGTAAGGGACTGTGAGATAGATTGTAGAGGAAATTGGCATTTGTCACCAGGACATACATTGGTTGTTAGAAGGAAGGAGAGGGGACCCCAGGGTTTTCTCATGAATGCCCTGGAGAACAGTCACTCCTTACCAGCAAGTGCAGAAGGAGCTGATGGGGCGTGAAGGAATGGCTGGTGTATTCAGTTCCACTCATGTTCTCTTTGAAGCAGTGGTGTGATGAGCAATTAAAGGTTGCTGGAGATACAGACCCGGGACCGGGAGAAATATGAAGGCTGAAAATAGTTACTTTCGATATCATGATAAAATTTCGATACAATGTTGAAGTTTTAGAGGCACAACACAGAGGGCTGAGATGGATACACGGCCACTGGCTGGTTGTGCTGAGATGGACACACGGCCACTGGCTGGAAAGAGGAAGAAGCCGTGTAGGAGGTGGTCTGTGATGGAGGCGGTGCAGGATCCCCAGTAGAGTAGGAGCTAAGGGCGGAAATGATTACAGGAGGAGTACTGTGGCCAGCAGTGCAAGCCTGCAGATGAAAAAAATGAGTAATCACAGGAGTAGTCTTGAGCTTAGAAAATAAAAATTGAAATCCAAGAAGAGGAAGAGGGCCAAGAATTTAGAAGCTAAAATAAGAGGTGATTCTATAGGAAGGCCATTGTGTGAGCTTTAATGAAGTTAGCTCAATGGATGACATTTAAATCACTGGTGTTTTATCAGTTTTGAAGATTTTTTTTTCTTATTTGGCAGATATTTGGGAAGAGATCTTTCATATTCTCACAAAATAGGAGCTTCTTAGACAAAGGTTGTCATTGTTTATTCCCCAAAATAGATTAAGATTAATTTAGTTCTTTTACTTTGAGTAAAGGAAGCTGGTCTACCTATGACTGACTGACTATGACTTTTCTGTGTCCAGTAGCATTCCAGAGCAAGGAAGTAAAATGCTGTTTTCATTCTTTTTTTTCCTCTTAGTATCCATGGAGCAAACAAAACCATACCATCCTAAAATGCCTTTCCTCTGTATTCTGCTCACCACTTGATTAATTTTTTTCCTGTCCCTGACATCACTTTGGAAGAGGAGGTTTGTACAGCAGGAGTTCTGATAGATGTGAACATTCCATGATCGCAGCTTTCTGCAAAATCATTAACACTCCTGTTTTGTGCTTTGAGTGTTTGCTTCTTGGCAGGAGTTCATGGCATCTGACTGAATCTAAGAGCTTCAAGGCAAACTTGAACCATTTTAGTCTGTATTTACAAAGGATAACTTAATTCACTTGAGTCCTCATAATAAGACATCCTGAATCAGTTACGGTCATCATCGTCTATAGTTTAAATCGAATTAATCGATCAAGAGCCCTCTTGATGCTGTGCGAGCACAGCAGAGTAAGTGAGCATAATGGGTTAACCTGTGCACGAGAGGCCTTTGTTAATTCATTCCGTCATTCATTTAACATTTATTGAGTACATAGTCATTTCATGCCAGGCTGAAGGAAAGGCCAGTCACTGCCCTTAGGGCTCTTCAGGACTAGTATCCTTACAAAGAACGCAGTTTTCAACAGGACGCAGTAGTAGATGTTAAGGAGCAGATAGCCGGGGGTGCTGTAAGAAGAGAAAGCGTGAGGAGAGCATGATAAAGAGAGAAATCAAAAATTAAGTTGGAAACAGTATATGGGAGACGGTTTATGCAGATCCCTACGTCACTTGCGAAAGAATCTGAATTTTATCTTGAAAGCACTGGTGTACACCAAATCGTTTTAAGCAGAAGCAAGTCATGATCAGCATTATGTTACATTTGGGGTAGAGTGACAGATTTAAGGAGGAGGGAAAACGGAGGCAGGAAGATCATTATGGTCTTTTTGAAGATACTATTAAGGTGGGTGTGGAGAGAAGGAATTGAATTGGAGCGATCTTTGGGGAGGTAGCAGGAACGATGGAATGGAAAGATAGGAGGGCATGAGAGGCAGCCAGAGTCAAGGACACATTTGCAGCTGAAATGCCCAGGCAGTGTGGGAGTGGGGTGGGGGTGAGGGGAAGTTTGGTGGGGCAGTGCGGCAGTGGCGGTCGCTCAAAAGACAGAAGGGTCAGCCTTTGGCTATCTCTACGGTGAGAGAGATTACAGCCGCTGAGTCATCCAGGGCTGATTCAGTCCCGGACATGAATCCTACCTGTTCATCTTTGAAACCAACCATGAAATAAATGGCTTTTGGCCTCTCTGAAACTGAGACCTTTGGAACAGTGCTGAATAGGTATGAATCAGGTTTCATAGGCAGGAGCCTTCCGAGTTTCTACATCAGGGTTCTGGAGGGTGCACACTTGCATTTACTGCCATAGCACACCCGTCAGACAGTGGCTTGCAGTCGTGCTTTTTAATAACTCGGTGAGCTTCTGTTTTACATTTCCCCCGATAATGATTATTATACTTAGTACTATGTGGCTTCAAAAAACAACAACATTAAATAATTAATCTGCATCATATCCCTGGGAGTTAGTAGGTGGCTGTTGCCCCATTTTCCGGATGGGAACACCCAGGGAGATACTTGGTGAGCGACCTGTCTGACGGCCTCACATCAGCAGAACTGAATTCTCCATCTGCAGTCACCTTTATCTTATCATGCCTGTACTCTGTGCTCATTGTCAGCCTTAACCTATTAGGTCACGTTTACCATTTCTCTTACTCAGAAGTCTCAGTGTTCAGATACAGAAAAGGGCAGGCAAGATACAGGAAGGAGTGAAAGTGGCCAAATGACTCAGCCCTGCCTATGTGGAGGCGGGGAGGGGCCAGGAATAGGAATATAAGCAAGTCTTAACTCCAGTGTATCCGGGGAAAGAATGCCCATTTTCCAGTGGAGCAGTGACATCATCTCAGCTAACAGACCAGCCAGTCATTATGTCAGGGAGTTTTCTCCGGCACTTTGGTGCAAACTGAACACTATACCCCAGCAGCCAGAAAATGATTATTAATAGAAATTGAGGAATTGTCTGTCTTTATACATATATATATATGAAATAAATGGCTTTATATATATATATATATATGCACACAGATATACATATATATATATGTATCTATGTGTGTGTGTGTGTGTGTGTGGCTGTGTGGTATGATGGACAGAGAACTGACTTTGGAGATAGACCTGGGTTGAAATGTCTTCCAAGAGGGAGCTGGATGACACTGGCCGGCTTCTTCTCCCACAGCAGTGTGGGAAAGATCAGATGGTGACATATGTCATCTGCCCCACGTGCAGCCTGATAATTCCCGCTTGCCGTTGCCGTTAATAATTTCATTCCTGTTTAACAAGATGTAGTGCTGAAAGAGCCCTCTGACTTTTTCACTGAATGACAGGAGCAGGTAAATTCAACTTCTGAGGAACTACAGACTCCGATGAAAGGAGCTATTGAAACAATGTGATATTGAGTCAAGGAGACGGGGTATCACCCCTGGTTCGCTGACAAATATGGGAAGGTAACTTCAGTAGGCCAGTCATCAGCGTGTGCCTTCCAAAACATTATAGTCATGTTACAGTAAACTTTTTATATTTGTTGCGTCACAAAGATTTATTGAAGCGATAAAAGTTATTATGGAAAACAGTGTGCAGTAACTATGGTAACAGTTATTTGATCTCAGTAATTAGCTAAGCATTTCATTGCACAATACTTTCACAATGCCTTCCTGGTTAGTTCATTAAACAAAATTAGCTTTTGTTTCAGCTGCCTTCCCACAGCGTCCCAAATTTGATTTTAGTTCAAAAGAATTGGAAAGTGTATTTTAAAACTACCTTTCCGACTTCCAGGTTACCGACCTGTTTGAGATTGCAACTGGTTTTTATTTCGCTCCTTCTCTAGCCCACGGCACAGTCGTTGATTCCTGATGGTCCTCCAAAGTGTGTCTCAGCTTAGTTGAGTGGGCTTAGACATGAACTGTAAAGTTGGAGACCAGTTCCTTGTTTCTGGCCCCTTTCCTGGCTCAGATTGCAGAATGGGGACAGCTGATAGCCTTCCTATGACTTAGTTTCTATACCTGTGACATTGGGTTGCTGAATTAGAAATCTTGGAATCCTGAGATCTCGTTGGTGGGCTCCTTTCTTGATGAGAATCTGAAGTCTCCTGATGGGGCAACCTGGAGCTGGTGGGAGCCCGGATTTTTAGACCCCCTGTGCCAGCTGCCTCTTCTACCCTATTCGGCATAACTCAGGCTGTGTTCAGGTACCTCTCCTTTTGAGAGGTGGAATGTGTTCTAGATGATTCGCCTCAGTGATGATGTCATTGTCAGAGGACTTCCAGAGCTCTTGAGACAAGGGCGTCTCAAACTGTTTAAGAATGGTATATTGGGGCGCCTGGGTGGCTCAGTTAAGCATCTGCCTTCGGCTCAGCTCTTGATCCCAGGGTCCTGGGATTGGGCCCCCCATTGGGCTCTCTGCTCAGTAAAGAGCCTGCTTCTCTCTCTTCCTCTGCTGCTCCACCTGCTTGTGTGCTTTCTCTCACTCTCTCTCTCTGTCAAATAAATAAAATCTTTAAAAAAAAAAAAAAGGAAGAAGAAAAAAGGCATATCAGCTGTACACCTCCTTCCCCCCCACCCCCAATACATAGGTGAAGCTGAACCCATACATGCTATTTGGTAGACTGGAGATCCTAACCACAAGGGAAGGCTTTAAGCATTCAAGATGGCAAAACAGAAAAATACTGAAAATGAAAAAAAAAATGTTTCAACTTATTTACTAAAAATGAGGAGGTTCTAATGTTAGTTAGCAAAACAGGATTTTTAAAAATTCAGTGCAGATTTCTTGCGTTCATTTCGTTTTAATTCCTATCAATTTAGTGATTTTAAGTTCATTTAATCTTTTTTTTAAGTTCATTTAATTTTTTAAAGACAATACTAGCTGTTTAAAAAACTAGTTGCTTTCTGAGTTGTGAGTCAAACTCTTTTTTCTCAGTTAACTGGATGTCACCCACCAGTTTTCAGTTGGGCAGGTGTTTTTGCATATGAGCCTTAACATTTCCAGTTTCCTGCATATTTATTTGCCTAATTAGATTGTTTTCTACGTAGGATAAACACATGTTTAGTTTCACTGATTAGGGTTAAAAGAGAGGGAGGCAAACCATAAGGGACTCTTAACAATAGAGAACAAAGGGTTGATGGGAGGGAGCTGCACAGTGGATGGGTTAAATGGGTGATAGGGATTAAGAATGCTTGTTGCGGGACGCCTGGGTGGCTCAGTTGGTTGGACGACTGCCTTTGGCTCAGGTCATGATCCCGGAGACCCGGGATCCAGTCCCGCATCAGGCTCCCAGCTCCACGGGGAGTCTGCTTCTCCCTCTGACCTTCTCCTCGCTCATGCTCTCTCACTGCCTCTCTCTCAAATAAATAAATAAATAAATAAATAAAAAGAATGCTTGTTGCAATGCGCACTGGGTGTTGTATGGAAGTGATGAATCCCTGAATTCTGCTCCTGAAACCAGTATTACACCCTATGTTAACTAACTAGAATTTGAATAAAAACTGGAACCAAACAAAAAGAATCTAATGTAAGAATCTATTTGTTGTTGTTGTTCTTGATTGGTCTTAAAATTTTTCTTGGCCATTCTGAAGATAATAAAAATAATAACAGCAGAATAATAAGTTATCCTCGGTGACCTCAGCACCTGACTCATTCTTTTCCCTTTCTTCCTCATTCCTGCCTTGATCCTGTGTGATTTTGACATCTTCACTGAAAAGGCCCCTAAAACCCTTCACATTTACTTCTCTTCCACATACTCTTCCTTCTTCATAGAACGATATTTTTCTTTCACTGCATTGGGAAAAAAAATTGATGTCCTTTAATGCAATTCTCATTCCAGCTTCTGTGAAACTTCCCCCAATTTCTCTCTCACTTTGACCCCTGTCCCCTAACTCTCTCATGTCATGCATGCCTAATTCTTGGGCACCTACTAAACCTTGTGGTTAAAAATGATCTTCCCCAATGAGCTTTGAACACCAGCAGCGTTCCACTCCGAATCTTTGCTGGTAACATACAAGACCATGCTGTGGACAGCCAGCCAAACCAGTGGTTTCTGGTCTCACCACTCCCTGACTTCTTAATTCTAGGCATTTGTAATTTTCATTTGCTGCCCAGCCCAGCCACAGAGGATATTTACGTTCTAACCCCTTCCCTTTCTATAAACCTATACAATTTTCTATGTATGGACCTCCAGTCACTTCAGGGAAAGAGGAAGAGAAATACTGTTTATTGAGCACCCAATGTGTTTTAGGTACTTCACAGTATGTTTTAGTCGTTCCCACAGCCCTGTGAGGTAGACATTAATATCCACATGTTTTATCGTGAGAAAGTAAGGTTCACAAGAAGCTAATATTTGGAAGAGCTGTAATTTGAACACGGGACTCTGCCTCCAAAACTGAACCCATTTCGTTTTTCCAATTCATTGGCTCCATTTTCGTGACTCAGCGTGGCGTGAATTCCACACTAAGCCAGTTTTAAAGCAGTCACCACCGCCCAATATTCCTTTGATCTCTTGGCCTTCTGTGGGGCCATTAGTCAGAGGTCTACCTCCCTCACTGGGTCTTCTCTTCTGACTCTAGAGCTCTAGGTATGTGCTAAGGAAAGACACAGATTCTTCCAGATGTGACTCTTTACAAAGACAGTGCTCAAGTCCATGTAGACAAAGAAGGCCCAACCTGCCGCTCGCATATCGCCTCTAGCCCTACAGTGCCCGTGATGGACAGTGACAGTCATGAGTTCACTTTCAGTCCAGCCTTCTGGGAAGCCATTTTCATTGATGAGAATTGATAGAGTAGATACAACCTGTTGGCCACTCTGCTTTACCCCCTAACTGCTGTAGCTGAGTGGTTTTCCTATTCTCTGTTAGTTTTACCACTAACTAGCAAACTCCCTAAAACCTCTTCCTTATTCCTGAAAAACTAGATAACTGACTCCTCTCTTGGCACACCATTGCTTTTGCTCTCTTTGATTCTTCTACGTGGCCCACCTTTCTCCCGTCACTATAGAATAATTAGTAATAGAGTGGTCTTACCATACAAGTTTCAGGAAGGCCAACTGGTGTATACTGTCCTTCATTGCATAGGCAGTGCCTGGTAGAGTGTCTGACACAGGGTAGAAGCTCATTTAAATAAGGAGGGAGAAATGGAAGGAAGATGCATTGACACAAGTAGTGTACTACTTGTACACATGTATTTTTTTTTGATTCCTGACCCAATGAAGTCAGTAATAGTGTCCCAGTCACAGGTGAGCAAATGACGCTCATGGTTGCTCTGCTAGTCAATGCACCTGCCCAAATGCCATCTCTTCTGGGAGGCCTTGTATTATCCCTTCAGCCATGACCTGCACTGCACAACTGGGGGGGACACCGTTCACAAAGATGACCGTGTGCATGGTGAGCCCCACCCCTGGAATTGTGCGGTTTGCTGGCTCTGGTGACAGCTCCCTCCTCCACGTTTTCATGGTACCTGAGGTCTTTCTTATGATAGTTTCCACACCCTGCCTCACATGCTGTATGAAAATCCTATTTCCCCCACTACATTATGAATTCCTGCAGAGGAAAGAAAGTGCTTTCTTTGTCTGTGTCTCATGTTAGACCCATGCAGAGTGACTGTGGGACGGTAATATAGCCTGTCTGTTGTTTTTCTAGTTGGAGCCTCTGCAACATGCGTTCTATCAGCCGTCCCCTTCTTCACCTACATTTCCTCCCCTCTGCACTCACCTTGCGTCTTTTCTGCCGGTTCCTGATGAGGTGTCTCCTCCTCAAATGGCCTATCTATTATCCTCAAGGCCCGTTCATAAGGCACTAGGTGCACAATGACTAAATAACGTCCTTTTCAAAAATTCTCAAAGTGTTGGAGATTCCAAAAGAAAAATTATTGGCTCTAAAACACAAAAAAAGTACAAGATCAAAAATAAATGTTTAGGGGCGCCTGGGTGGCTCAGTGGGTTGAGCCTCTGCCTTCGGCTCGGGTCGTGATCCTGGGGTGCTGGGATCGAGCCCCACGTCCGGGCTCTCTGCTCAGCAGGGAGCCTGCTTCCCCTCCTCTCTCTCTGCCTGCCTCTCTGCCTACTTGTGATCTCTGTCTGTCAAATAAATGAATAAAATCTTAAAAAAAATAAAAATAAATGTTTAGGCAAACAAATACAAACTCAGATATTTTGTCTTCTTCATTAGATGTTAAATTTAGTGGCTATTGCTGAGAAATCACAGCAAACTATAGATTAAATGAGGAGTAGCCAAGTAATGTCAAAAACAAATACAAAAATTCTTTCAAAAATATTTTGGCCATAAATTTTTTTAAGTTTTATATATATATATTTTTTAGTAATCTCTCCACCATGGGGCTCGAACCCACAGCCCTGAGATCGAGAGTTGCGTGCTCTTCTGACCGAGCCAGCCAGGTGCCCTGGCCATAAAGTTAGTTTTAAATGTGGATTGTGAATATGACTTTCAGTATGTTTGATATGATGTTGGGGCTAGGACTCCAAAAATTAAACATACTTGGTATCTTAAAGATTGTCTGGGTTCTCAGTACTGTGCACGTAGCCCCCCAAAACACACTTGCTGAGTATTAATTGACTATAGTTAAATGATGAGGATCTTTGTTGTTCTGATGGGGGGGGAGGAATCACGGATATTTTGTCATTCTTCTGTTGTTTATTTTATTTTATTGACAGAGAAAAAGAGTGAAGGGAAATCCCCCCACTTATGCAGACCAAGTGCCACATTCCTAAGGAGATGTTGAGCAATGTTTGGGGCCTTAGAGTGGTACCAGTAAAAAGCCTCCTGAGTGTTCTGTGTTGGCCCTCCTCTCAGATTTACTTGCCACCCTGTCTGTTTCCTTTCGAGGATAGGAAGTTGGGGGTGGCAGAAGGGAGGGCAAAGTGCTAGAGCAGATGAAGCCAACGGGTGCCATGGCCAGGATCTGGGAACAGTGCGGCAGCAGAGGAATGCAGTGTTTCCATTGTTTGCTTTTGCGAGGTGTGCCGGAACTGACCTTTCCACTTGCCCTTCACATTGGGGGTGACTCAAAGTGTTGAACCATTGTTTTAAGTACTGATTATGTAGTGACCGTGTGGATAATATGGTAGAGGTATTTCCTTAGCAATGGGCATTGAATATTAAAAGTTAGGTAGATTTTTGGTATGTTTTTGCTTCATGAGGAGGAATTCCCCTACCCTTTTCTTTCTTTTTTTTTGGGGGGGGGGGGTCATTCTGCCATGTCAATCCACATCGGTTGCTTTAACCTGTTCAAAAACTGCCATAGACCTTCCTGGCTTTCTCGAGCTATGTGTCATGTTGGTAGGCCAGTGCTGCTGAAGGCTCCTCCCTCACATTGTCTCCCCCGCAAGGATTCAGTTCAGAGTGAGAACCAGGATGGGATTAGCAATGAGGCACACTCCACTGGAGATCAGAGCCATAGTCAAAGGTGAAAGTGTAAAGCATATGAAATATATGTTTGTGTAGCTATTATAACACATTAACTCTAATCACCATGGGGGGTGTTTTTTTTAAAATAAGTAGATTCATGTGCTCCATCATCTCCAAGAATTTAGAACTGCCAGTTAGATACACATGGATTTTTCAAAGGAAATCATCAAAAAGGACATTCCACTCTTATTACAAAGCTATTTAAGGGGTAAATATTTTGATAGATGTGGTTCAGTGCACCTGGGAGCTGAGACATGGTTGAGCCCGAGGCAGTTAGCACAGACGGAGCCCTGAGATAGATATATCAAGGGTTGTTCCCTGCTCCCCCTCCGCCCCCCATATAGTGCAAATGGTTGATTATGGCAGTGTGAATATTAACGTTTTCAATGCCACTGCCAGAGCATAGCTTCCTTGTGAAAAATGATCTTAGCATTTGAGACTGGTAATGACCATGCTGACTTCTCACAAATAAATTTGTTACATAAGAGTACTCACTAGAATCAAGTCACTAAATTGGTGTGAGTAAAGTCTGCTTAGACTTGTAGCAGATACAAGGTGAGTGTTTAGGGTGGGGGAATTTATTGGTCATGAGGCAAAAAGGATGCATTAAGATGGGAAGATCGCTACTTTGATGTTTCTCTTTTTGAAGCTAAGAGTTGAGACACTACACAGACTTAAATCAAAACTTGTACTTGATTATTTTAATAAACTGTATCATCCAACTTTGTTCTTAGGAAATAAGCATGCACTTTTAAAATGGTGGCCACTTGCTATGCTGCCTATCTTCTCAGTAGAAAGGTTACATTAAGTGACATTTAAAAATTATAGCACTTTTTCCTCCCTTGAGCTGAAGTCCTGTCTTTCTTCAGCCTTAAAAAGTTTGTCCTTAGGTAGGTGGCATTATTAGCAGAAGAATGACATAGTAAACCCAGCAGTCTTTGATACTCTCTATCAACTGGCAAGAAATGGCTGGAACTATATAAGAATGAGCTTGTGTTTTATTTGTCATTGTTTGTTTTTCTGGTGGAACATAAGTTCCTTGAGGGCAGGAACCATCCATTTGTCCTCATCTAGAGAGTGTTTAATGAATGTTAAAGGATTCATTGCTAAGAAAGTGACAGTTTTCTTTAATACCTCTCAAAGCTGTCAGCAAACAAATGGTAAAGATTTTTTTTTCTTTTGAGAAACCACCAAGATGTCTTTATTAGCAGCACAAGCAGGAACGTGGGTATGTGAGCTAGTTAAAGGAGTTACACTCCCTCTAGCCTGCTTTTGCTAGAAGCTGGTTCATTGTAAACTCAGTCTTGCGTTTCTGCTGGAGAAAAATAGGCCCAAATATTCTCTCAGAGAGAGCCTGCATAAATTCAACAACTGAATTCGATTTTCCAAAGTGTGTTTCTAAACTGAGGAAATGTCCTGTTAAAACCATTTACCTAAAATGTTCTGTGATTGCAACATCTGCTAAGCCTTTAATGTTCTTGTATTAAACAGTTTTATTGTTCTGTGTGCAAACTGCTTATTTGAAGCAATAAAGCTGAGTTGATTGCAGACTTTCTAACAAGCAGGAATTATTTTTTTAACAGTGAGAGAAACTGCACATTTCCTATCATACATAGCATTTTAAAAAATCCTATTCAGGAATAATCCCATTCACTTCATTTTTAAAAGTCTCTCTTTGAAATCGAGCTGATTGTAATATAAAATGATACTGGGTGTATAATTCTAGGAATACTTTCAAACCCTTAAAAGTTTTTTAGTTTTTCATTTGGGACCCACCCAGACAGGAGAAAGCCCTTTAAGTGTCTGTAGATTATTTAAGGCCTAGGATTCAATAGCAATCCACTGACGAATTGAGGCAATATTTTTCTTACCTTATAAAATCCAAAATTGCAGTAAGGGCAAATCTCATTTTAGAACCAGTGTCATTCATCTGTGACTATATTTGGATTGTATAAACCTGTTTAATTAGTAATTTAAGACTTTTCTCAAACATATATTAGCCTTCCTGGTGGCTGTTCCAGACCTGTGGTCTCCTGTGGTCTCCTGAGTAGCCCCACAGCTCCAGAGACCACAGAATTTTTCAGGAAGAAAAGCCCAGTCACTACCCAGTCAGTGAACATAAATGTCAACTTTTTGCCTACATCCTTGTGATAATTATAAGCAGTTGAAGACGGCTCTAAAAAAAAAAAAGATTGAGTGTTTCGCCCCCGCTGTACAGGGCACAACAACAGCGTGGATGATTTAACCTGTGGCCGGTGAAGAGACACGGGACCAGTTGGTCATTTTCGTGGCTGTGCCTAAAGGTGGAGACATTCCAGATTTGGCGACGACCGATCCAGGCTGAGTGAGCAGTCGGTTGATTCTGTCATCTGAGGCAAAGCTGAAATCTCAGTCACTGAATGACTAAAATGCCAATGTACTCTATGGCTAGGCTGGCAGAGTCATGTGTTGGACTGGAGCAGTGACTCAAGAACCTTAGGAGACTCCGAGGTCCTTCCAGATCTTCTTCTACCCTCTGTGTAGCTTTATCGTTGACAAACTCAAGAGTCCCATACGGGCCAAGAAGGAAAGTAAACAGATAAAACTGGTCCTGTGGTAATTGGTGAGCCAGCGAGCAGATGCCCCATCTATTGTCATGGGTTCCAGTATTTCTTGAAAAATTGGAAATTTGGGTTTTTATAATGCCACCTCTTCATGTTTAAACATTGGCTGTTGATTAGAAACTTAAAGGTCATGTGTAGCTGAATGCCTGTCTGCTGAAAACCTCTCTGCAGGATACACCGGGTGGGTGGGTTGCATGTTTATTTCTGCTCCCCTGATCCCCTTGAATTCAGAGTCGGGACGCATCCTCTCAATTTCAGGCTTTTCTGTCTTAATTTTAAACTGTAATTATAACCTGGAGGAAATCTGTACTGCAGTCTGTGTTGATGAAGACTTGGTCTTTTCCACTGGGTTCCGCTCGCACAGTCACAACGAGTCGTCTCTGTGTCGGACAGTCGTGTTTGGGCGCCGCGAATAAAGCTGTGCGCTCCACACCCTCACAGTATCTGCGGGCTAGGCAAGAACGGGATGCCCTGACACCAGTCACTGCTGTCATGCATGACTTGCACCTCTGGGGAAGAGCCCTATTAGGCAAGCCGGGACTCTTGCAAATATTTTCCCTGAATTACGGCTGGAAACCGTGATGGCGGCAGCCGTCTCTTGTAAGAAGGCGATCTGGCCTGACTATGGAAAGAGCAAGTGAGAAAGCAAACTGCCTGAATTAGAATCTCGATCCTGCTTTTTTTTTCTTTTAAATATTTTTATTTATTTATTTGACAGAGAGAGAGAGAGAGAGAGAGAGAGATAGATCACAAGTAGGCAGAGAGAGAGGGGGAAGCAGGCTCCCCGCCAAACAGAGAGCCCGATGCGGGACTCGATCCCAGGACCCTGAGATCATGACCTGAGCCGAAGGTGGAGGCTTAACCCACTGAGCCACCCAGGCGCCCCTCAATCCTGCTACTTGACTGCTGTGTGACCTTGGGTGTATTGGGTAACCTGTCTGTGGTCTCACTGTCCACATCTGCGAGTGGGGATCGCAATACTGTCTACCTCATAGAGTACTGCGATGATGGAGTAAGATGGCCGTAAAGGCGGAGCTCTCTGCCGGGTGCCTGATTCACCAGAGGTTGCTGCTGCTGCATTTGGTCCAGAAAGCGCCGAGCTGGGAATCAAGGACAGCGGGCTCGGGCACCCGTTCTGCCTCTCGGAGTAGCTGTGATCAGCTGGAAACCACTTAACCTCTGTGAACATCAGTGAGATTAGGAGAATATGAAGATTAGATGTAATTAAGGTTTTTTTTCTTTTTTTTTTAAGATTTTATTTATTTATTTGAGAGAGAGGCAGTGAGAGAGAGCATGAGCGAGGAGAAGGTCAGAGGGAGAAGCAGACTCCCCGTGGAGCTGGGAGCCCGATACGGGACTCGATCCCGGGACTCCGGGATCATGACCTGAGCCGAAGGCAGTCGTCCAACCAACTGAGCCACCCAGGCGTCCCTGTAATTAAGTTTTATAACACAGAAAGATGCACAGATGAAAACTGGGGTTGGAGGGTGGGCGTGGGCTGCCAATGTAACCACGTGGGGAAGGCGCGCCCCTCGCCACACAGCACAGTCAACCTCTTGACTACCCAGGAGGAACCCGAGGCCACTTTTGCCCGTCTCCTGGTTTCCACTCAGGCACACTGGGCCACAACACAACATTAGAACCTTATTGGCTTTAGAAAGACCAAAATAAAAATTCAGAGTGAAAGTTTGACTTTTGGGTGCTCCCACTTTATTAAAAAAAAGTAATAGTAATACCCCCTAAGGAGAGAAGACTTTCTCGATTCTCACGACTTCAGCTGACATCCTTTTGAACGGGAACCTGCTGTGTCCCACTCGGAGTGGGGTGCAGAGGCAGAGCCAAGGCTGTGGGCCACTGTAGGGTGCACAGGGTTCTAGCGAGCGGCCAGGGATCTGGAGGCTTAGAAAAAAGACTTTAATTAAATTGATTTTAAATGAAAAAAATTTTAAAAGATACTAGTTGAAAGACACACAAAAAATAAAACAAAAAAAATTTTTTTTGTTTTGGAAATATGGTCCATGAGTCCTTGTTTTGGAAATGAAGAAACTGGACCAGAGACACCAACCTTGCTAAGGACCACTGAACCAGTGACAGCCCCCCAAGATACCTAGATGCAGGTGTTTTCAGGATTTCCCAGCTGTTTCTCTGACTTCCCATGTATTTGAAGACAGGACATTCAAATGTGTTTCAGTATCTTTAAGTCGCCTAGGGAAAAATTAACAGTGGATCCGGAAGTACTTGCAGTTTCTCTGCCATACTTGATCAATATTCTTTGAATCTGAACCCAAAGAAAGGACTTCATCGAATCGCTTTATGCTGTGATAATATTAGAACAAGTACTAGCAACAACAAGAAAAAGACTCTAGTGCCACAGTCCAGGGAGAACTTTATTTTTGTTTTGTGGAAAAAAAAATACCTTAATGCAGCAGAATGAAAACAGATTGATCAAAACAGTGAAAAGCCTGTTCCTGTCTTGGAGCTTGTGGAAAGAAAGCCTAATTTGTACAAATTCTTTTTATAGCTAATGTGCTAATTGACTCAGATGACACCTGTGTAACTTATTTTTAAAAACCTTACTAAAATCCACATCTCGGTAAGATTCTAGGAAAGAATTAGCAGCAGCTGGCCCCACATCTGCTCGAATGATGCCGTGTGAAAGGGATTCTAAATATAGTTGGGACTTGAGTGAAATGTACTTCACGCTGTACTACAAAGTATCAATGGAACTGGATCTGAAGGAGCTTATCATTAAAATAACCTAAAACCAAAATGGTATGGTTTGCTCTGGCAAGCAACAAATATTTACCTTAAGCAATCCTTGTTAGCAAACTTGAAATAAAACTGGTCCGTTCCCACTTGCCAGATGGAGGGAAAGATTATACCAGAGCTTAGAGGAGTAAAAATAAATCACATCAGCACAGAAAGTGGCTTTTTTATAAGAAGCCTCCATCCGTTCGGTAGCTCAGAAATGCTTTGTTTCTATTTTTGTCAGTCCTTGAATTTCATAACACCTGAGTCAGCTCAACATCTGCCCCTCCTTCCCTCTCTTTGGCCTCTACCTTTCCTGCCCTTTCCCCCTCCTTCTTTTTTCCTTCCTTCTGTCAACAGATATTTCTTAAATACCCACTCTGTGCTGGGTACTTTATTATAGCCAGGGATCCGGAGAAAAATAGGATCGACATAGCTTTTACTCTCGGAGTTTTAAAGTTTAAATAGCGTAATAGAGTTTTAAAAAGTTTTTTGTTTTATTTTTTTGTGTGTCTTTCAACTAACATCTTTTAAAATTTTTTCATTTAAAATCAATTGAATTAAAGTCTTTTTTCTAAAATTTATTTATTTTAGAGAGAAAACGTGCACTCAGGGGGGACGGTGGGGGACCCAAGCTGACTCTGCACTGAGCACAGGGCCCTACACGAGGCTTGATCTCAGGACCCCAGGATCACAACCTGAGCCAAAACCAAGAGTCAGACGCTCAGCTGACTGAGCCACCCAGGCGCCCCATCAGGAGGCATAATAGATTAAACATGTATGTTTAGATAACACTGTATCTGTAAAGCTCTCAGTAAATATCAGTAGCAACCGTATGTGAAAACAGGCTTCTGTGAGTCCTCCAACAACAGACCCACTATGATAGCTACTATTTCTTGAGCCCTTACAGTATACCGGGAATCACACACACACATACACACACGCATGTGCATACTTACTCACATGGATACGAACACATTTATTTAATTTACATATTTAATCATTATTTACGTATTTAATCATTACATTCTAAAGTAGTAGTTGTCCCAGTTTACAGACGAGGAAACCGAAGCTCAGTGAGATTGGGTTGTCTAAGGTTACAGGGCTAATAAGCGGCTGAGTGAGAATTTGAACTCAGGTTTGTCTGGACTCAGACTTGAGCCCTTAACCATGAGAATGTGCCTTGGGGTCCTGTGTGCGTGGTCTCCGTCGTGCAATGCTGCACACTACCCCCAGAGACAGTGCCTCTTGCAGTACCAGTCCCCCGTCCCCACCCCGGCCTGGGACGACTCCTTTGTATTACTCTCTTGACACCTGACCCTCTGGCTCCTCCGGATTGCAAGACTGCCAGAAAATGGAAAGGAGTTAGTCATCAGTGAAAGCTGAAGGTCCTTGCTTCAACACTTTCCTTGGCATTATGTCTTTTTACAGTGGTAACAATGAAAAGTAGTCGTGGGCAGGCTCTTCCAGCTTTGCCCAGTTTTCTGAGACGTCAGATAACGTCTTTATGTGAGCGGCGTACATCGTGTATTTGCACTGAGCATTCTGTTTTACAAAGCACTTTCATGTCTGTGAACTTGCTCGAGCCTCCCAGGCTGGTCTGTGTAGCCTCAATTGCTTCACTCCATTTTGTAAGTAGAGAAACGGAGGCCTAAAGCCACGAAGGGGCCCGAAGCCGGTAGCTAATCTCCAGCAAAGCTGAGACTCAGACTCAAATCTCACACCCTTGCAGCCTCAGAAAGCCCCGTTTGTGCAGGGATCGTAATCCCCTGGACTGAGGGGTCTGGTCCTTAGTTGATTACAGCGTTTCAGGAGACTCAGGGGAGGGGGTGAACTTTCTCTAATCTCACGACAGGTAGGTACCTCCTCTACGAGGTTTTACTAAGCAAGTCAGAAGCCTTCAGGATTAGTAAGAGAGGGGATTTGTCTCCTGTTGCCTGGTGTTGCTCCAAGCCCAATAGCGCCGGTTTACTGCCCACTGCTACTGCTTTCCACGGATGCTTGGCCTCGGGACGCATATTGCCTGACATCCCTCCTGGCTAGAGACGATTGCAAGCTAAAATTCGTTAAAGTAGATTACCTCAGGAGTACCTGGGTGGCTCAGTCAGTTGAGCCTCTTGATTTTGGCTCAGGTCATGATCTTAGGGTGCTGGGATTGAGCCCCGAGTTGGGCTCCACACTCAGCGGGGAGTCTGCTTGAGAGTGTCTCCCTCTGTTGCTCCCCCACTTGCTCTCAATCTCTCTCTCTCTAAAATAAATAAATCTTTAAAAAAAAATGTTTACAAAAACTAAAATAGATTACATCATTAGGGCAACTTTCTCCTCTAGGACCATTTCCTTAAATTATGTCCTCTCACCAGTATCATTGGTCTGTCCATCTCTGTCAGCTTTCCTCTCAGCCTAGAAACCCACTCAAGTCTTTTCGTCTTTTCCTTTAAAAGTATTGATAGATAATGAAGAGAGAGAGAGAGATTGAGACTTTCCTGCATCAACTCATGCCCCTTCTCTCACTTCCGCTTCTCCTGCAGCCTTCTTACAAGAGTGGTCTGAATAGCAGGGACCACTTCCTTTCTTCCATTCACTCCTCCATCATGGCAGCTTGACCCTTCCACCACTCCAGTGAACCCTCTCCAGAAGATCTCCAGATTGCAGAATTTTTCAGTCTGTATCTTACCAAGTCTCTGCTTCATTTAAAATATTTGACTAGGGACGCCGGGGTGGCTCAGTTGGTTAAGCGGCTGCCTTCGGCTCAGGTCATGATCCCAGCGTCCTGGGATCGAGTCCCGCATCGGGCTCCTTGCTCGGCAGGGAGCCTGCTTCTCCCTCTGCCTCTGCCTGCCACTCTGTCTGCCTGTGCTCGCTCTCTCTCTCCCTCTCTCTCTGACAAATAAATAAATTTAAAATATATATATATTTGACTATGGGATGCTCCCAGAAATTCACCACTCCCCACTTCTTCTTCTTTGTGAGCTGCTTCTTGAGCTGCTTCTACTATTTTTCAAGGATTCTGGCTCTAGCCATTTGCCCTTCTTTACACTGGCTTGCTCTTTGCTCCATCTCAGTCATTATGACTTCAGCTCCCAACCCCTGTTTGTGCTTCTGAGTGAGATCCCTAGCCATAGTCCTGGGTTGTTGTTTTTTTTTTCTTGAGGCGGGGGGGGGGGTATTTTTTTACACAGCTTTTCAGTTCTCTCCTTTTTTTTTTTTTTTGTTTCAAGTTTGTATTTAAATTCTAATTGACATAGTGTAATACTGGTTTCAGAGTAGAATTTAGTAGTTTGTCACTTACATGTAACATCCGGTGCTCATCATAAGTGCCCTCCTAATACCCATCCCCTGCCCATCTCCCCTCCAGAAACCCTCAGTTTGCTCTCTGTCATTAAGAGTCTATTTCTTGGTTTGCTTCTCTTTTCTAACCCCTATATTCATTTGTTTTGTTTCTTCAATTCCACATATGAGTGAAATCATCTAGTATCTGTCTTTCCCTGATTGACTTATTTCACTTAGCATAATGTACCCTCACTCCATCCACACCATTACAGTCGCAAGACTTCGTTCTTTTTGGTAGCTGAGTAATATTCCATGGTGTGTGTGTGTGTGTGTGTGTGTGTGTGTGTATCTTTATCCATTCCTCAGTGGATAAACACTTGGGCTCTCTCCATAGTTTGGCTAATGTTGATAATACTGCTATAACATCAGGATGCAGATGCCCCTTCGAGTCAGTATTTTTGTATCCTTTGGGTAAATACCTTATAATGCAGTTGCTGGGTCATAGGGTAGCTGTATTTCTAACTTTGTGTGGAGCCTCCGTGCTGCTTCCAGAGTGGCTCCACCAGGCCATGACCCTGTTACTTCTTCTCTCTCCACTTGGATGGGGCTGTTCTGCAGCTTCAGCATGACCTTGTTTCCCTCCAGAATCAGCTCTTCCTCCTGCAGCCCCAGCCTCAGCTAGTGGATCATCCACTCAAACAGCAAAACCTGGAGTCGTGATAGATGAACCCCCTCTTTTGCTCTTCCCATTTCGATTATATTGCTTCCTAGCTCAAACCTGTTCTTTCTCTGTGCCGTGATCCTTTTCCCTGCCGGTTGTCACTTAGGTTTTTCCCTGTTCCGAAAGCTTCTATTGCTTTTGTTATTGTTCACTTGGCTAGTGTGTTCTTATTCATTTTTTTTTCTCTCTTATTCATTCTTAAAGACTCATTTCAGGCCTTATTGTTCCTTTCTGTACATGCATGTGTCCTTTTCAACCCTCTCCGGGTGCTGTGCGTCTGCCTTCCCCACTAGGCTGAGCTTCTTTAGGAAAGTACTGTTCCCTTAATCTTACTCAATCTGTGTACTCCCAGAAACTAAAAAAGTACCTAAAACTTACTAAGTTCTCACTAAATATTTGTTGAGTTGAATCAGAATTTCTAGAGTAATCAGAACACAGAAAAAGCATTGGAAACAGGACCTTTGAAGGAAAATAGGCAATTATCCAGAGCGCCTTGTTGGCACGGGATATTAACATGGAGACCCTCTCCTGTCTCACACTGTTGCCATGTTCATGAGCATTACATGCTCCTTTCTCTCTGCAAATCTGTCTCAGCCTCTGCTCCTTCTCTCCCTAACTCCTGCTGATTCTCTAGGACTTAGCCCAAAGGCTTACCTCAGGATAGATCAGATGCTTCTCATCTGTACTGGTATCTCTAGCGTGGTACTTACCAGAGCATGGCATGATGGTTTCCTGTTTCCTGTCTGTCTTTTCCAGTAAGCTGAGCTCTCTCAGGACAGAGACCAGGTCCTACTCCCCTTACATTCACAGTGCCTGACCTATCTGTGAAAAATAAAGAAGAAATACACTTTAGAAGTGGCAGATGTTTATGGGGGTGCTGTTACAGAAATCTCTGGAGTCTACCTACTATAAAGCTCACGTGTAAATGTAACATAAATATTAATGTGAAGCTCAAGTTATATAAAAGCTTAAGTTCCTTTTCTTGAGTAGGACCTTAAAGCCACGTATTTTAGGTGTGTTCAGATTCTGGTGGCTCCAGTTAACAGTTGTTAATCAGACTAGCTGATCGACTTACGGAGCTGAAATCAAAGCACTCATTATCAAAGGCTTTTTGTTTATGAGTACAAACACACCATTGATGTTTATAAGAATGAGTTTCTCCCCTGAATGTTAACTAGCCACAAAAGATGGGGTACACATGTGATAGTGTTTTTCACAGAGTTTAAAGAATGTTGGCCTTTGATGTTCTGCCCTCGAATCGAAATGAGTCTGAGCATTAAATAGAAATGAGCATTAAAAAATCACCAGTGAGGAAACTCGGAAACTTCTAGGCAAGCACCTGAGAAGCTTTGCTAGAATTTCTAAGGATTAAAATCCAACAGATGTGATGTTTGTAACACAGGGGGGAAAAGCTACATTTTTTGGTGATAGTACATATGTCTTATGCTATGAAAATAAGTGAGATAAGTGAGACTAAGGAGAATTATAAATATTTCATATCAAATAAAAATATCTCAGTTAAAAAAAAGAAAAAGAAATGTCTCAGTTAAGACATAATCGAAGACGTAAGACACTGACAAAATAGCTTTAGCAAAAAGAGAGAAAGAAGCTATAAAATACAGGTGTCTCATGGGAAAAGGGACTAGAACCGGGATATGAAATGGGCTTTCAGCTCTTTCTCAGACTATAAAGTCTCTCATCTTTACTTTTTTCCATGACTTGCTCCTTTTGTCTCTCTCTTTAGACTAGTGTTGTCAGTTTCCCTGGCCATCTGGCAGAAGATGACCACCGCATAGCACCCTAGGCTATAGATCCTCTTTCAGTTCAACTAAAGGGCTCAGACTGAATTAGAATCTCTTAGTTCCAATTCCAGCCTCTCAGAAGAGAGAAGTCGGTTGATGCAGTATAGGTCAGAAGTCTACTGTGATCCAAGCAATTGTGGTCAGGGGGACAGAGCCACGTGATACAAATACAGTCACGGTCACACCCATATGAATGCAAAGGAGACAGTTCTCAGATAGGTTGGGCCATTGTGAGCTGGACAGACAGCGCCACTACCACCTAAAACCAAGGACACATCAAGTGAAAAATATAACATGGGATTTATCCCTGTATATATTTATTTATAGCCTTTGTCTGTTTCCTCCACCAAACTAGGCATCTTGAAGCCAGGTACTGTACCTTATTTATGTTTAATTCCTCAGTACCTGGAGCAATGCCTCACAATGGGCATTCAGTAAATCTCTGTTGGATGAGCAGAAACAGATATGTCCTGTCTTCCTAGGAATTACAGTCTGATAATGAAAGCAGTCAGTAAACAAACAAGCATGTACTTTATAGCTCTACTTGTAGTGAATGCTAAGAACATCTTTAAAAGATGAGAGTGAGAAAAGAGTTACTAAGCAAGAATAGAAACTTTCAGAAGGTACTTAATGGTGTTAAAACTCAAGGTTGCTGTTTGACTTTGCTTATTCATTGGAAGAGGCTAGAGATAATAATCAGAAAAGATTACTTCATTTTGTTTATAAATTTAATACAAAATGTGGTTTATATTAAATATATGGGCTACTAAGAGATTTCTATAAAGAGCTACCTGGAAAAAAAAATAGTAAAGAGCTACCTGAAAATTATAAATAAATGTAATTCACTTTTGTTGATATCTTTTAATTTTTATCTGACTCTTTTTTAAATTGGCCAACTCCTAGTCCAGGCTTTGATGTAATTATAAAATAATTCTCTGAGATAGTGAATGATTAATTAAGTGTACAGTAGCAGATACTTTGCCCAGCTCTGCAAGGAGATCTGGGCTGAGATTACAA
Source organism: Mellivora capensis (assembly GCA_004024625.1). Taxonomy (NCBI): domain Eukaryota; kingdom Metazoa; phylum Chordata; class Mammalia; order Carnivora; family Mustelidae; genus Mellivora; species Mellivora capensis. The sequence continues at coordinate 351,993 of PISX010000098.1, read as the reverse complement.
ATAACACAAAGCAAAAGACATGTTCTCTGACAAGGAATGTAGCAAGATCAGATGGTTCACCAGGATGTGTTTCAGTCAATACAAAGGAAAGGATGTATCCATTGGTCTTGGTGATAGTAGAAAACAACTAAAGGCAAAGGGATTTAAGAAATGTTTCATTTGGGGATCCTGGGGGGGCTCATCCGTTTAAGAGTCTTACTCTTGGGGGGCGCCTGGGTTAAAGCCTCTGCCTTCGGCTCAGGTCATGATCTCAAGGTCCTGGGATCGAGCCCCGTATCGGCCTCTCTGTTCAGCCGGGAGCCTGATTCCCCCCCTCTCTCTGCCTGCCTCTCTGCCTACTTGTGATCTCTGTCAAGTGGATGAATTAAAAAAAAATCTTAAAAAAAAAAAGTCTTACTCTTGGTTTTGGCTCAGGTCATGATCTCAGAGTCCTGAGATCAGGCCCCACATCATGACCTATGGTGGGCTCTGTGCTCAACGGGGAGTCTGCCTGGGGATTCTCTCCCTCTGCCCCTTCCCCTTCTCGTCCATGCACGCTCTCTCTCAAATAAGTAAATCTTTAAAAAAAGAAAGAAATGTGTTTCATGAATGTACTTGTTGCCAATATCTAGCAGAAATAGAACTATTCTGGGAGCAAACCAGATCACCTAAACAATAATTGACGTAGCTATGTTAATTAGAATAAGTAACGGGAGCTTCTGTATAAACAACCCTAAAACCTCAGTGGCTTCTTACTACTGTATATTTTTCCCTATGCAAAGTTCAGTGCAGATGGGCAAACGGGATGAGGTCTGTGCTATAAAGTCATTCAAGGACCCAGGCTCCTTCCGTCTTGTGGCTCTCTGCTGCTGAGTTCTCTCCATTTAAGCTGGTCCATGGGGAAAGTGAGGGTGGGCCAGGTCTGCACAGGGAAGAACACGTCTCTTCCACTGACATTACATTGGCCAGGACATGAACACACCTGCCTACAGGGAAGGCTAGTAAAGGTGTAGTTAGGAGGAAGAAGAGAGAATGTGAATATTGGTGAGTACTCTGTGTCTGCCACACTAGCGATATATAGATTCGAGAAGCTGTGGGGAACATGTGGGAAGGGAAATTCTGTGAAAAAGGTCTTTGTGTTTTCAAAAGAATGTTGTTGATAAAATTTGAAATGATTTCAAACAAGTTATCTCAAAAAAAGAAAAGATAAAGGAATTTAAAAATGTCTCTCAGAAGCCTGTTACCGCATGTTGCTGACCACTACATAGCACCTATGATTCCCAGTCAGTAATGGAAAGGGCCCAAGAAAACTAAGAGCATTGTACATTCTGAAAATTACTGGTCTCTGATGGCAGTGGTGGTAATTCTTTCCTCTCATACCTACCAAAGAAGATCCTCCTGTCCTCCAGGAGGGTTCTGCAACTTGAAAAACAAAATTTAAATGTCAGTAGGCTGTATTTGTTGAACACCTCTTTAGTCTGGAGTACCAGTTCCCAACCAGAATTGAGGAAAGAGTATATTTTTATAGTTTTTACTTCAGTCTATCCCTGTGGGTCTGGTGTATATCTGATAACCTGTGGTCCTGTCTTATAACCATGGCTCTCTGTGCCTGAGGCCTGTGTCTGGGACTCTGCAAATGTAAGTTTCACTACACTGAGGGCCTACACCCCTGAGCACGTGCTATCTTCCGGGCATCCTTCTAAGTGGCGTACACCCTCACAGAAATCTCAGCCATATGTGTTAGGATTATCCTCATTGCACAGGTGGCGAAACTGAGGTACAGAGATGTCAAATGACTTGTACCAAGGTTGAACAGCTAGTAATACGTGGCAGAGGTTGAATTTAAACCCAGGCAGTCTTATCTCCCTCAACATCAAGCTGTACGTCATATAACAAACCAAAGGACCACCTGGGGATTTCCTGGCATTAAATATCAGAGAAACAGAATGCTGCCTTCCTTATACCCTCTGGGATCTTGTCAGTTAATCCACATGAGAAGTAACTCCTTCCCAGGAAGTTTCAGATTTTATCCAGGGAGATACACACCAGACAGTTGAAGAGCATGAATCTTACTGTTGTAACCAAGACTGACTAAGATTTGAGGAACATTATTGCATTTTAGATGCCCCAGGTTGAGTTGGGCAAGTAGCTGTTCGTGGTGGTGATCAGCTGTCCCCCAGCCATCCCCAAACAAAGTATTCTTGGTTTGATTTGAATTACTGGCTCCAGTTGGTTATTTCTGGACGTGTGTTTCAATTGGATGTAATAAATAAGTGAGCATCTACTACATGGAAAGCTCCATGCTACTTACAGTAGTAGCAAATATGAGTGGAGGAAATCTTAATCATCAGTGTACTGATTAGTGGAGTTAGCGGGATTACATTGAACATTAGTGAAGTTGCTGAGACTCTGAAAGGCCATGCTTTAGTCTTGAACCTTTAGCTGGTATGTTACACTGAGTGTTGTGAAGGATGATGGCAATAGAGTCCCCAAAGAAGCAATGCTTGCTTTAGTAGACGGTCATATTTCCTTCTATCTCATGTATTAATATTCCTTTTCATAATTGTTTTATTGAGCTAAAATTCACATACCATAGAGTTCACCCACTTAAAGTACACAATGAATGGTTTTTAATATATTCACGGAATTCTATAACCATCACCACAGTCAATTTTAGGATATTTCCAAAAAGAAACCCTGTATGATCCTTTGCATTCCCTTCCTGTTTTCCTCCAGCAACCATTAATCTACCTTCTGTCTCTGTGGATTTGTGTGTTCTGGACATTTCATGTAAACATATGTGTAAGCATATGTGGTCTTTTGTAACTGGCTTCTTTCACTTAGCATGTTTTCAAGTTCATCCATGTTGCTAGCGCTGAATAACATGCCATTGTATATATCTAGCACCTTTTATTTGGGTTGTGTCTGTGTTTTGGCTGTTACGAATAATGCTGCTGTAAACATTCTTGTACAAGCGGGCATATGTTTTCATTTTCATTTCTTGTGGTACTTGAGAGTGCAGTTGCTGGGTCATTTGGTAACTCTATGTTTATCCTTTTTAGGAACTGCCAGACTGTTTTCCAAAGCGACTGCGCCATTTTACATTCCCACCAGCAGTGTGTGAGGGTTCTAATTGCTCCACGTCCTCGCCGACACTTACTATTGTCTGTCTCTTTGACTGTAGCCCTCCTAGTGGGTGTGAAGTGGTATCTCATTGTTTTGATAAAAGTTTCCCTGATGGATGAATATTGTAATCGTTATTTTGCCAAACTGAGTTAACAGCTTCAATCTTATTCTTTCTTAAGCACAGAATGGAAACTGTCTGATGGTACTGGATTGACTTTCTAAAACAGAACCATAGCTCAACACAAGAGAAATATCACTTAACAAGGTTAGAGTTATGAGTTATGCCTGAAAGAACACCAAGTAGACTGACATGGAGTTAAGATTATGCACTCATCCGGGAAATTCATTTTGCAGTATGAATTTATTCAGTGTTCTGAGGCCTTTATCTAAGCTGCTCGAGTACTATTATGTGACATTTACTGGATAATCCAAACAGCACTGGTTAAATCGACAGTGTGATGTCATCCAGTAAATGCTTGAAAGTGGAGATGTGTGTCTCTTCAAGTTCTATCAGTTGAGATTAGCAGTGGTTCACAGCACAGGGAACTTTTTCTCCTCTGTGATCCATCAGTCTGTGTCTCATCGTGGGCCAATAATCTGTCACCTGAAACCTACTTAAAATAGGTTGGACTTTCTTGAATGCTGTGTTGCTGCGATGACATTGGGTTTTGGCGGCAGAATAAGGGAAAGCACCTTTTCATGACTTTCTTTTGCCTCCATATCCCTTATGTCCAGGAAAAGCAATGTGATTTTTAGCTCCTTCATTCATATACCTAGAATTTATTCTGTACCAGGTGTACCTTCCATCTCTTTCCCTTGTGGAAGCTTCCAGTGTGGTTGTCTTTGTGTTTCTGTCAAGGGAAGAGAAAGATTTGGGGCTTAGAAGAGGCCTCAGAGTTCCACCATCTTGATTACAGCAGCCAGCAAATGTGTAAAAAAGGGCCTGCACAAAAGCCATTTGGTGAGAAAAGAAAAAGATAAAAAGTTGCTTAAAATCCAGGGGATGTTTTCTTCAGAGAGGGTCTCAAGATCTAGAGAGCATTCCCTCAAAAGGAGACCCTAAGGGTAGACTGGTCATCCTCCTGCCCCATTGAAAAAAAAAAAAAACCCACCCAGATCTAGATTCTCCCATTTGGGTTCTACTCATCTGTCTCTAGTTAGCACAGCTCTGAGAAGGTCCGGGAGTGGCAAGATAAAGGAAGAGAAGAAACTCAAAGTAGAAAATTAATCCTTTCATAATATATCATCAGAAGTTCTGCCTTATTTATTCCTTAAACTTTTAATGTGCATTTATGTAGCTGAGCTCGGCAGGGCCCGGGGGGTGGGGGTGGTATTGTTGGAAGGATCAATTAGGTTTGTGGGAAGAGCTTGAATCTTGTCTCTCCAAAGTACAGGGAAGTGATAACTTTATACATTTACAGAGCTGGGTTTGATTGGGTTTTGGATTTTTGTTTGTTTGCTTGTTTTGGGTTTGTTTTTTTTTTAAGCTTCAGTAAATTGTTTTGAGCATTTTATTAACTAAAATATTATTTTGGCTAAAACTTGAGCATATCATGGCCCAGTGATAATTGTTGCCTCTAGCAAAGATCCTAAACCACTGTACAACCCTGACCCATGTGCCTTTAGAGTCATCAAAGAGCTCCGTGATATTTACTAAAGTATTAGTAGGAATTCTAGTTCAGATTCTTATTTTTGCAAAATGATTAGCCCTTGAGAAATGACTAGAAAAAATAATAATTAGCACTTACTGAGCATTGATTATGTGCAGGACATTGTACTAATAGCTTTGCATTGCTTATCTCATTTAATAATTCTTTCCATAGCCCTTTGGAATAGGTGCTGCTGTTATCCCTAGTCTACAGCCCGAGATCTAATGACATTTAGTGCTTGCCTCATCCAGAGCTTACACCCTTAGCCCACAACAAGCGGCCTCCCCTGTGGACATATTTAATGCACAGAGCCCACTTTTCCTATACCCTCTCACGTTCTAGAAATGGGGGAGTGGGGTGGGGGACAGAGAGCGTATGGGTGAGGGGACGAGTACATGAGAGAGAGCGCACACTTCCACCAGGAAAGCAGATTAAGTTTTGCTGCCATAGAGTATTTGTTTTTATTTTTGTCATGGTGGTTTTTTGTTAAAGCTTTTAAGGTTTCCTTTTCCTCCTCCTTATTCTTGTGCAGAAACGCAAGGCAAAAACTGCTGAGATAAGGCAGGCCCGAGGCTGATTATTCCTGTAGGAAAATGGCCAAGATGTATTTTCTATGGACCAGCAATGAATCAGAGATGTGCTTGTTCTTTCCTGTCAAGAAATTAGAATAAAGAAGGACATTGCTTATACCAGTTTTCCTTCAGAAAACCAAATACCTCTGATTACTTATTTTTGCATAGAAGATGGAATATATTTAGAAATTCAGGCAGTATTTGCTTTCTCATGGCAAACATAAAGTTATTTGTAGTCACTTACTCAACTAAATTGCTGTCATCACTTCTCTGGCCACTTGACTATGAGATATTCCAAAATCAGTGAATGAATTCACATCTCTCTCTCTCTCTCTCTCTCTCTCACACACACACACACACACACACATACACCACACACACTGCCTACGTCACCATCTTTAACAGCCTCTGTATCATACCTTTCATCAAGGTAAGCGTCTGCGTTTAATGTAACGAAAGTTACTTTCCTATAAAAATGACTGGCTCCGAGGCAGCACTTGAAGCCAGTAATCTGCCTCAGAGAATACGCAGATCCCTGGAGTTTATCTCACACACTGCTTCCCCTCCCCTGCAAAGGTAGCAGTTCACACTGCTTCCCCTCCCCTGCAAAGGTAGCGGTTCACACTTCTTCCCCTCCCCTGCAAAGGTAGCGGTTCTTTATTTTTTGTTTTTTTTTAAGATTTTATTTATTCATTTGACAGATATCACAAGTAGGCAGAAAGGCAGGCAGAGAGAGAGGAAGGGAAGCAGGCTCCCTGCTGAGCAGAGAGCCCGATGTGGGGCTCAATCCCAGGACCCTGGGATCATGACCTGAGCCGAAGGCAGAGGCTTTAACCCCCTGAGCCACCCAGGCGCCCTGGTAGCGGTTCTTTAATCTGCTCTTTGTCTCCACTAAATAGTCCCCTTTGATTGAGGCACCTCTTGGGACAGGCAGGGAGTTCTAAATGATGGAAGTGATTTCCATTGTTGAGCCAGATTTTGTGTCATTTAATGCCTGCCCCTACCACGAACCCTCCCTTCTGGACTAAGACACTGAAAAACTAGGTTGCGATCTTGATTCGCAAACATTTATCCCTTGCAGACAATAGGCAAAGCAGTTATGCTTGGAGATACTACTGTGAGTGCTGCATCTCATCAGCCCTTGATGTGGAACAAAAAGCCTAGGCTTTCAAGTCAGTTAAGAGCAAAATAATGCTGACTGGGTGCCCGGCACTTTATATTAAAGTTAACTCATTAATTGTGACCACAGCCCTCTGAAGCATGTACTGCTAATATCCCCATCTTGCAGCGGAGAAGATGGAGTCACAGAGCTGAGAAACTGGCTCAAGATCACCCAGCCAGTAGAGGGTCGCAGCCAGCGCCTGAAACCAGGCAGGCTGGCTGCGGAGCGCCAAGTGTCTCCCCCTTGGCTACGCTGACCCCCCAGCCAGAGCTTCCAGTCGTGCAGCTGCACCCGATGAGCCAGACGACGCAGGGCATTTCCTCCAACTGCCTTCACTCCAGTTCCCTCATCTGTAAAAATGAGCAAGGTTATTATAAGAATCCAAATGGAACTACCACTGAGCATGATGACAGGGGTTCTCAACTTTTGTGCTTTTTCCTTTGTCTTTTTTTTTTTTTTTAAGTTCAGACCCCACCCGAACATCTGATTCATTTAAATACTTTGTGGTATGTGGTTTGTTGTCACCGATTTGAGACTTATGTCGATGTTGCTTCAGAATAAGCAGGGTGGGTGGGGTTTTTTGGTTTTTTTTTTAATCTTCCTGATAGCGATCAAATTCAGTACAGCGTTAGTCAGCATGGATAGGATCAAGTTTGGGGGGATAGTAAAGAGTCTGACTTCATAAATCCCATAGGGGTTGTTCTTCAGATAGTTCAGATGTACTCGGTTGCCCCTTTGATTGCTGCAATATTTATCTGCATGTGTGCCCAAAGCAGCACTTTTCGTGAGTAGCTGATGCTAGTAAAAAGGAATGTGTTGTTATTCTCCCTGCATGTGCTGTTTCTTTACTGAGACCCGGTGGACTATTCTGAAAGTAGACACACAAAAAATATTAATAGCATCACCTACAAACATCATGCATTTTTAAAAATCTGTACCCGGTGGGACTGGAGAGGTTATAAATATTCTGGTGGATGCCGGCTTTCTTATCATGACACATGTTGGCTGAATCAAAAGGAGATAATTTATCATCCTGCTGTGCTTCCTCTCCCTTTCAAAGAGAAAGAAAGAGCCTTGTGGAAAATGTGATGACTCCTTTAATGCATTTATTTTAGGAGAAACAGGGCTGACTAATTTCATTGAGAATATTGGCGAGGTTTCGAATATATGGCAAGAGAATGGCATGCACTTTGAAGACTGTGACTCTGGTCACATCATGTTGACTTTCTTGCGCTAGAACCTGGTCAATCTAAGGGCTGTGCCATTTACCTCTCAGTCTGAGTCAGACCAGAGATGGCGGGGCAGATGTGGAGATCTAAGAGGTTGTGTTATCTTGGGAGGGTGGTACTGGTCCAGTCAACAGTCATTTGTAGAGCACCCCGCATTCACTAGGCTCTGGGGGTACAAACATGCGGTGGACATTGTTCCCGCATTCTGGGCTGCGGTGTGCAGGGTGCTGGGAAGACAGGTGGCTTCAGGACAATTCAGCAAGCGTTATGGTGGAGGAAGATACAGTATGCTTTGAAGGGAGAGAGGAGGTCACCTAATCCAGCCCGAGGGTGGGAGGAAGGAGGGTGATGATGGAGGGGCTAGTCCGGGAAGGCTTCCTGGGGGGGCAGGGTGCCGAGATGAGTCTTACAGGATGGACTGGTGTGAGCAGGGTAGAGGAGGGATAGAAGGGCAGGCATTCCAGCCAGTGTCTGTATCCTCTTCAGCAGTTCTTAATCAGCCTACCTGACCAGCAACATCACCTCCAAATAGTGTTCTGTCTAACCCACCGACTTCAAATGCTATTATTATTTAACTGTTAAAGAGAAGATTCATTTCTGTGTCTTAATGAGTAGCTGCTTCTGTGAAATGTAAGTTCTAAGGGAAAAAACAAAACCCAAATTGGGGTGTTTCTGCCCCTTGCCATGCCTTACCCATTTGGCCTGAACTCCTCCATCGTAACTTGAGCAGGATTGGCTAGGAGCATGCTAGAAACCTCAGCCACATGGGCTGATGGGAAAGCAGGCCCCTGAGGAAAATCCCCAGCCCGTATAGCTGACGTTCAGAGGGGATCGTAAAATCAGAGAGTTGGATAGGAAGCGGTAGCCAAAGGAGTCATCAGCCCTGAAGGGTGTTCCCTGGCCAAAAACAGCAGTAGCTGATGGATGGCTCGTGATATCCAGCCTGCATCACTCACTAGCTTTGTTTTCTCTAAAATAAGGACAATAATAGCACCTCACGGTAGCTCATTGCAGCAGGGCTGGGAGTGGGGTGAGGATTAAAGTAACTAATTCATGAAAAACACTCGAAAGTTTCTGTTAGCTGTTAGGGGGCTGAGTCCCAGTTCCCCTACGAGACCCAGACATATCAAGACCTCTGCCTTTAGTGAAGTGCTTAGTGCAGAACTCCAACTGGCCAGGAGATGTTAGTTTGGCACACAAGTCGGTTTAGTCATTGGGCACTCATTCACCATATACTTAGTGCGCATCTCCTATGTGCCAGGTGCTTGAGGAAGACTTAAAACAGCTGGTCTGTACAAAGGTCCTAATGTAGGATGGGCCTGGCATGTTCCAGAGATGGCAAAGAGGCCCATATGGAATGAATGAGGGGAAGAAGAGGAAGAGGTGAGATCAGAGTGGTAACAGGGGGCAGATCTTGCAGCGTCTCTAGGCCATAGGCCATTGTGGGGACTTCGGCTTTTACTTTGAGGTCACCCTGGGGTGAGAACTGAGCGAGGAATTCTGACAACTGCTGCTGACTCTTGAGCTTACAGAATACAGCAGGCCCTGTGGAGTGCTTGACCTGTGTTATCTCACTTAATCAGATAAAAAAGCAGAGTAGAACAATGTCCCCAGGCAGGAAGCAAGAGAGCCTGGGGAACTTGCCTAGTATTTGAACCCAGATCATGTTACACTGTAATTTATTGAGTATAAGAAATGTGTTGGCCACCAGGTTGGTGGAAGCAAGACTAATTTTAGAGTCCACTTGTCCATAACACAAGACCCCTCTGAGGAACTGGGTACGATGATCTCAATGCCTGTGCTTCCGAAGGACTCTGGAAATGAGGGACAAAGACTCTGGGTGGACGGGGCTCATCACACAAGTGTTTCTTCCTGGGCAGGTGGACACAGTGTCAGAGGTCAGGGCTTCCAACATTTTCTGTTTTTCCGATGGACCCATTAAATGTGCATGCTCCTTCCACATCAGAGCCCCCAGAGTTGCTGGGTGCTTTTTAAGGGCATAGAATCGAAGCCCAAAATACCGAAGGTTCAGTTTCCTGTTCCTGACCACACTACACCAGAAAACGAGGCAGCTTTCAGAGCAGCTATCTCCACCCATGAACCTGCAGTTCGGCTTTGACTCAGGAGCCTGTGGGAGCTGTCATCATACTCCTTACTCTGCAAGATGTTGTTCTCAAACCCCAGAGTCAGGTTGCTAATTTGTTTTGCAGGATCAAATAAGGACCCACCTGGTAATCTTAATTCCTACTCAACTCATTTGAAAGGTGTTTTGACTGTCGAGGGAGCTGAACTAGAAGATGAGGAAGAGAGGGTATTCGTTGTTTTCAACCTGTGTATGAAGCTGCCTGTTGCCCACAGCGTGTAAAGCCTCGTGCTAAGAGTGTGCAGTCGAGTGGTCTCTGCCTCCCCTCCTCCATGGGTGTTTGGGGGCGCCGGCAGTTTTACAGATATTTATGGTGTACTCGAAGTGCTCTCTTAGCCAGATGTTCTGGTTACTAGACATGGGTCCGACTGTACGTACTCCACAAAAATGGAGTGCAAAGAGAAGACTACAGTTGAATGATACGGGTGTTGTATGCTAGCTGGTTCTTCGTCCCATGTCAGCTAAAGAAACAGCGTTCTTTCCTACACCAAAAGAAATGCTGGTTGCGTTCAGCCCCTCTGAGAGGCTGTCTTTGACGTCTGCAAGGTTTTCATTTTATGCTTTGACTTTCGAGTGTATTCTCTAAATAAGATGTGAATTCAGTGTACAGGCTAGAGTCAAACCAGCTTGTGAATTCCAGTCTCTGACTGATTAAAACTCGGGTGGATTTTTGGACTCCTGACTAGCCTCATTTTTTTAATCTCTAAGACAGGGATAATTATATTGATTTCATTGCATTGCTGCGGTGATTAGGTAGGGGAAAAAAAAGTCAAGATCTGGACGGGTTATTTATCATAATAAGTGATAGTTCCCACCCCATTCCTAACAAGTGCAGCTGTGAACTTTACCTGTGGGAGTCATGGAAGGTGTTTAGGCCAAGGGGTGACATGATTGATGGAGGTTTTAACAGAGAGCCCTTTGGTGGCACTGTGATGTATGGGAGGAAGTGCAGGGAGCCTGGAAACCCAGAAAGGAACTAGCCAGTGGTGACAGTGGTACAGATGAAGACAAGGGTGGCAGTGAAGGACACCGTGGCAGTGGAGAGGCCCATGGGAGGAGTGTGACCAGTAGAATGGGCAGAATTTAGGGACTCTTTGAATCAGAAGGCAGTGGAACTATCATCAGAAGAATGGGAAGGCTTTGAGTTTTCCAGCTGAGGAGGTTGGGTAGATGGAGGTAATGAATTCACTGGCAGAGAGAGTAAATCAGAAAAGGCTCTTTTTTACCGCAGGCTGACGCTGCAGACCTGGCCCAGCGCTCAGGAATTTAATACATTATTGGATGTAGTCAACAGTACAGCTCTCTCCTGAGTAACATTAGGGCTGTGTTACTGCTGTGAAGACCTGAACGCAGAGAAGCCCAGTGTCACGGGATGAGCCAGTCAGTGTCTCCCTAGGAGTGGAGCTTGGATTTGTTTGACAGCCCTGAAGCCTCACTCCAAACTACAGCAGGAAACAAGCCCTCACTCGGGAAATGGGAAATGGAGTGGTCGGGAGGATGAAGAGTAAGCTGGGTCCTGGGAATGTTCACCTTGCATTGCTTGTGTAAGGCAGTTGGAGATATCTTGATGGCAGTTGGAAAATCAGACACGTAGCTCAGGGGAGGGGTTGGGGGGGAGATACGAGAATGTGGGTGGTGGTATCCTGTGGTTGATGTCGGGGAGCGGATGAGATCACCCCGCAGGACGAGATCACCCCACAGGACACGCAGGGCTAAAGGGAAACAGACCCTGAGTGAAGGAAGGTTCAAGAGTGGATGCTCTAAATGCCTGGTTTCAGAGTTTGGCAACACTCAGGTACCTCTGTGCGATGTCATTTTTCCTGACCCGAGCATCGCGTTGTGCTTTGGTTTATACATTTGCATGGCATTCATTTCTCATCGGCTGGGTATTGAATGCCCAAGATACATCAGTCGTTGTTAGCCTTCACAGAGCTTATAGACTACTGGTGAGCCCTAACTTTTTTTTTTTTTTTTAAGATTTTTCTTCATTTTTTTGACAGGTAGAGATCACAAGTAGGCAGAGAGGGAGCCAGAGAGAGAGGGGGAAGCAGGCTCCCCACGGTGCAGAGAGCCCGATGTGGGACTCCATCCCAGGAACCTGAGATCATGATCCGAGCCAAAGGCAGAGCCACCCAGGCGCCCCGGTGAGCCCTAACTTTAAAAAAGCAACCCAACCGTAGTAACAAGCCATTATCAGTGACCACATAGGCATCGGTGTTGTGATGGGGTACTCTTTTAGGGTCCTGTATAAGACTGGCGCCAAAGCCAGACCAGAGAGTCAAGAACCAGGGAATCAGGATCATCGGTCATAATATGGAATAAGTTCCTATTTTAAAATAATAATTGCTGGGCCCCCAAATCACCGTAGATGATATCTGTAGAGAAATGCTTGAGAATGATGGCGAGACAAATGGAGATCCTACATACTGAAATTAATTTGGTTACAGTTCATGCAAAAGGCTGAGGTTTCTAAGTGTGGAAGGCAAAAATGCAGCACACTGCAGATTACTTCTGGACGCCCCTGTGGAGGCTGAGACACTGTCTCCAAGTCAGTCCCACACAGACAGTTTTTTCTCCAGTGTCGCAACTATTTTTCAGTTGAGCTCCAGATGAAGTAAGTTGGCTTGCCTTGAGGAACCAGATTATAGGAAAAGAAAACCCTTATCTTTTAATCACAGACTTGCGCTCCACCCAGTAAGAGTGTGCCCTGACCAGCAAGAGAGGCTTGGAGGGAGCTAGGAAACAGCTCTTCCTTCCCCTTCCGGGACCCCACTGCGCATTTAAATTCTGTCTCCGTTTCTTTCTTTTTCTCTCTCTGTTGCCCACAATGAGTGTGCTTGAATGCTTGAATCTATATGGATAATGATAGGTGCAGCTCCGAAAATGCATGCTGAAATTTCTTTTTTTTCTTTTTTCTTTTTTTTTTTTTTTTAAGATTTTTCCTACTTATTTGAGAGAGAGCACAAGCAGGGGGAGCAGCAGACAGAGGGAGAGGGAGAGGGAGAAGCAGACTCCCCTTTGAGCAGGGAGCCAGATGCCAGACTTGATCCCTCCCGGGATCCTAGAATCAGGACCTGAGCTGACACTTAACGGACTGAGCCACCCAGGCGCCCCACACTGACATTTCTTCAATTTCTTTTACCCCTTAATGCAGAATTGCTCCAAGACCTACATAAAATGTGAGAGTTAGCAAATTTCTTTTCCACTAACCGTCAGAACAGAAAATTCCTGAGCCTTCATACTGTACAGCAGGTAGCCCAGTCTCAAATTCTGGCCTTTCCCTTGCTCTCCAGTCTTCTTCTGGGAGGTTGTCTAACGTCATGGTCAAGAGCAGAGGCCCTGGAGCCAGACTGTCTACGTTTGAGTTCATATTCCACCAATCACAATGTGACCTTGCACACAATGCCTGACCTCTCTGTGCTTCAGTTTTCACCTGGGTAACAGGGAGGTATCAATAGTACCTGCATCCTTAGGGTTTGTGAGGATTAAACCAGTTAATACATATAAACACTTAGAACTGTACCTCATGTATACACAGGAAGCAACCTGTAAAGTTTAGGTACTAGTGCTAGTACTTGATTGTGCCAGTGGATGAACTAATACAATGGTAAGCTGGTAGCCAGGCCAGTGAGGATAGAATTCCCCAGCCCACCGTAAATCAGTCACAGGTGGGCTCTCCTTTCACTTGGTGTGGAGGGAAGAGTCCAGCATCTGTGTCTTCTGCCTCTTTTTAACACTGAAGTTCGAGTCTGTGGTAGAACTGAGTAAGTTCTCAGTACTCAAGCCCCAGAGCCAGAGACAAGGGAATTTCTATTCTTTAAAATAGAAACCCCCTTCCTTCCCAACACATGTGCCACGCCCACGTGTAGAAATCTTCCAGGAGCAGCATGGGGAGAGAGCTACAGGTGTGCTGTGTGGCCTGATACCTTGTGTATGATAAGGAAGATAAGCAGCCAGCCAGCCTATTGTCTCCCTTCCACGACCTGTCAGATCGGAAGGGGATAGGATTGTTTTCTCTGTAGCTAAACTTCTCCATTGAGCTGCCGGTTGGAAGACCTTGCTCAAAACATCTCTTGTGCTCACCTGTCTCTAGCAGCAGGAAAGAACAAACCCTGGGTTTCTGAATAGGTGATGTGAGCTCCAGCCCCGAGTCAGGTGGTCAGACCTCCCTGTCATGGTGCCACCACACCTCTCCCCCCCAAAGCACCTTCCCTAACTTGCCCTGGCGATTTCCTGATACCAGCCTCCTTCCAGCAGGAAGCTGCAAAGCTATAGACTGCCCGTTGTTCGTAGGATAAACTCAGCAGCACCTTTGACTTGTTTCTAGAACCCCACACAACAGAATTATAATGGGCCTTTGAACCAAGCAACAGTATCATTTACTCCCTGAAGGACGTGTCAGATCTTGTTGGCTTTTAACTTCTTAAGGGTTAAAAACCATTACACTGATGGCAGAGGTCAGACCCCAAAGTCTGTGAACTGGGGCCAGCCCACAGATGTGTTTGGTTTGGTCCATTTCGTTGTCTACATATATCACAGTTCGTCACAACATATAAAAATTGGGAGATTTCACAGAATGATCTACGTTTCCAGCTTCTGGTTATAAAAACACAACACTGGGTCTTCCCTCCCACCAGTGTGGGATAGTCTGCCTAAGCAGAGGGTGAGGGGCAGAACCTCTTGGCCCCTCCACTTTGCCGGAGCCCTACCTGGCCCGCTTCCTCTCCTTGTGCTTATTTCTTAGCCCCAGAGGCGCTGGAGTTTATAAATCTCTCCAAACCTGGTGCTCTTTCCTTTACCAGAGAATCCCAAAGGATAAGTGAAAATTCTTCCCCTTAGACTCCATGACCTAAATTGAATAAGATGCTAAATTCTGAGTCCTAGGCCTTTGCTCTCTGAGGTAAGAGGGAAAATCCCAAATAAAGCGTTCTTTGTGTCATTTATTTAAAAAAAAAAAAATCACACGGTTGAAAATTATCCTCACCTGATGTTTTTCCTGAGTCAGAGAACAGGCTTTTTTCCTTTGACCTTTTTCATGGTCTTTCATGCTCTTCTGGTTGCTGCCAGTAATACAGGCTAAACAACCCAAAGACGAACCCTCTGGCCTTGTCCTTCATCATCTGCTTTTGGCTGCTGAGAGATTTGAGGTTGTGGGCTGTATCTGGGGAAGGGAGCATGAACGTCTGGAGGGGAATAGATTGCATCGGGCTGAAAACTGAGTCACGGGGCCAGACGACACAAAGGTGCTGTGTACAGAAGTAGTTGTGAATTACTTGTATTGGGAAGCCGCTGGCCTCTTGCCTTGGGAGCTGCACGCCAGCCTCTCCCCCGGCTTCTGTAGGCCCCTCACTCGGGCCAGCACTTTACTTGGTGACATCTGCCCAGCTCTAATTCTCCCTCCTTTCTACCATGTCTTTATTCTGAAGATAGGAGGAGGAGGTCATTCCTCTTCCCAGTTGCCAGCCACCTGAGGGCAACCTGAGTGTGATAACTTGAGGTCAGGGCACCGCAGTCCAGGAAAGAATTGTGTCATTAAAATACTAAGGGTAGTTAGTACTGTGTTTACGGAGACTCGGTAAACACTTTGGGGGCTTTGGCTAGAAAGTCCTCTTTGGATATTACTAATTCATTCCATGGTCATGGTTGTCTCCGTTTACCTTGGAAATGTTCGGTTCATTTGTTCAAATTCCCATGACTCCAGTTTCACATACGGTCGTGGACTCCTCGATCGAAAAGTCTTTATTTAGTAGCTTTGCTGGGTCTGACATGTCAGAGTATGGAGCAAGGCCTGTGCTGAGCTAGAGCATGAGCTAATTAGACTGGACCATCAAAACAAGAAGTAGCCGGTGTGGTGACCAGGTTCCGAAGAAGGAAGTGTTAAAGCTCTGTGGAGAGGACTTCAGAAAGATAATGAAACACTTCAGATTGGAAGCTGGGTTCTTTTTCCTTTTTCCTATGATAGGTGGGACATCGGCCTATTTAAGCAAGGCACTAAAGCGGAATGAGGTGTGGTTGGACAGAAACACTAGATATTATCTTTCTTTTGGGAAACTCTAATCAGAAAACACTTGAAACTTTTGGCCAGGGTCCCAAAGGGTCCTCGGGGGAAACTAGCTCCAAAATGGCAAAGGAGAGAAGATACAGCATCTGCTAACAACGCAGATGAGTTAGACGGCAGTGAGTTTCATGCCTAGCCTGCCCGCTGTGAGATTTGGGGCACATTATTTAACCTTGTTGCTCCTCGATGTTTTTATCCCTCAAAATGGACATTGGAACAGGAGAGAATTGTCATGGGGTGAAGAGAGATCCCGGGTGGAGAACTCTTGGAGCAGTACGTCGCATAAGCTAGCAAGCCCTGTCAGGTTAAATGGAAATGGGGAATCACTTGTTTGGATATTCAGTATGTTTTTCAAAATAACTAATATCATAGGTAGTTTTATTTCTGATCTTTCCATAATTCCATTTAAATCCCCAGGCACTTAAAGCCCCTTTCCTCAGTCTTCTGTATACCTACCAGTATCTCATTCCCTCTCCAGGGATTTTTACTCACTCAGCCGTTCCCATTCTAATGAATAAATGCTTAAGCCCCCCTCTGAATGAAGGTTTAGGCTGATTCTGGGATGAGTCACTGAGATCTGTTTCAGCTTTCTGGAGCTTTTTTGTTGTTGTTGTTGTTGTTGTTGTTGTTTTCTGCTCATTTACTGAAGATGATTTTTGCATCATACCTACTGCTGAATTACAATGTAACGATTAATGAGATATGTTTATGAAATGCCTTGTGTTTGTAATCACTTAAAATAAAAGCATTAATAAAGACTGTAGTTTATTGATGAATTTATATAAACTACAAGGGGGAAAACCCAGTGCTTGTGGGTGGTGATCTCATTTTTAATATGTTACCTAATTACTACAATTGAAACCTAATTGACTTTACCAGATAAATTGGGGGTCAGAGTTACATCCTGGTAGTTACTGCTTTCAAACTGTTTTCTTTTTGTAGCTGGGCCGGGGTGGGGGTGGGGGGTTGTATTTTGTTCTGGAGATCCTACTGCAGCTTTTGTCTTTACCCACCTGTGGAGAACTTTGATCCTTGTACCCACAACTAGAGGCAGAAGCAAATCCTTTCTTTCCGCTACCAAATAATAGAAACCACAAAGAAAATTACTGTCTTTAATTCGAGGTGGAATTAGACACCGAATAAGAATTCCCTTTAGCTATGTTCTTTGCTTCATTTAAAATGTAGAATCTTTGTAGAAGTCTGGGGGGGAGGAAGCTCACAGATTGTTTGATGTATCCCTTTTCCCATAAAATCTCCAAAGAAGGGAATCTTAACTGCACCTTGGATTTGTCAGAAACATGGACAGTAGAAGGAGTTAATTTGCTCTAACAAAGTTTGTGATGTCACAAGAAATTCTTGATTAAATTGTCAGCATGAGTATGCCATTCAATTAATAAACCGTGCTTTATTCATGGTATGTTGTGCAATATGTCAGCATTTCCCCTTTCTTTCCTGTAAACTGTAACTTTTCTGATGATTAGCATTTAAAGTCTTTTCCTGATTAAGGAATTGTCAGCTGAAATCATCAGGGATTTCCCCAGAGCTATTTTGAAAGAAATCTGAAGAATTTAATGTGTTGCTTGGAAATTAAGAAATTTGGAATAGTTCATGTGAATCTAAATGGTGAAATAGAATCAAGAGATGACTGTTTTCCTTGAAAAAAGAAAAAAGATGATAGAGTCACAGAGGGAATAGTAAAAACATTAGAAATAAAGTCTAATACATTTAATAAACATCAGTGTCTCTGTTCTATGCTTTTCAAAAGATGTATCTGTTGTATTTTAGGAGCTAAACTGAAATAGAAATAGTAAAATAAAATTTCAGAAGCTTGGGAATTTTTTTTAAAATTTGATTTCTTGATTTACTCAGTTAACAGAAACCTTGTTTTGTTTTGTTTTGTTTTAAAGCATTGTTAGAAAACATTCTGAAGTACCTATCCATGTTGTGTTCTCTTCGCCATCAGAACAAGGATGGTGGACCAGGGTAGTAGAAAGTATACTGGACAGGGCAGAAGGCAAGAGAGATCCATTTTAGGTATAAGAGTTATGTAATCAGCTTTCTGCCCAGCAGCAGGATGAGGTAGGGTGAGTAGGAGATAGTTGGTTGGTGTGATAGATTGAGGGTACTGTTTGAGGAGAGTGGTCAAGGGAGACCTCTCAGAAGAAATGACCTTGGAGCTGAACCAGAAGGAACCAGCAGGGAAGAGCTCAAATACACAGGAAGGGAGACCACATGGGCAAAGGCTCTAGGGCTGGAATGAATTGCTGTTCAGGAGACTTGGGCATGCAGATGTAGCTGGAGCATAAGGCAAGAGTGCTGGGATCGGACCTGAAAGTTAGGAATGGTCAGCTCTGATAAAAGTCCATTACAGGGAGACAAAAATTAGCATTTGGGTGCATTTTATGAAAGCTCACTACTGTCTTTCAGAATTCTCCTGAGCCTAAAAATGGCAGGTAAAAAACACTTTGAAGAAATAGGGCTTGTATGTCAAGGCTGAGCCAGTTGCAAGCTCCAGATTTGTATTCAATGACAGATAGGTTGTACTCAATGGTAAAGAGCAGGACCTCACAATTTGCTAGCTAACACTTTTCTTGTTGTCAACTTGCATATAAACTAAGGAGACTCAGACAAATCCTCAAAATTGGTTATCTTGTGGCTGCTCTCCTTCGTCCGTCCTCAGCCCCCGTGTAGTAATGCCCCATATTCCTTCATGGACAGTGCGGCCCTGGTAGCAAGTCTGGTGACAAAGGACGAGAAAAAACCCACAACTTTCCTTTCCTTCTCTCAACAGGTAAGAGAAATTGGTTTTGCAGGACAAAATGAAAAATCTAAGGAAGCCCAAATGATAGACCCAAGATCTAGTCTACCAGCTATTACACTGAAAAGTGGCAGAAAGGGGCTCATGCTTTCTTACTGTTATCCCCAATCACGAAGCCCTCCTCGGCAGCCCTGTGTGACCAGTTCCAAGCTATACAGAATTTCCAGGATAGTCATTTAGAATCCTGGGAAGAGAAAAAGACAGGCATAGGGTATTTGAAGGCATGAGGTATTCAAGGACTGGTGATCAAATAGGGTAGCAAGTATGCCAAGATTTGAGTTGCATGTATGTAGAAGATGATTTGTTCATCATAATGTAGCAACATAATTTAGCAACTAGAAGCAAAGTTTTTGATGCCTAAGTGCATATTGAAACAGTGGGCTAATTCCTCCTTGCCACCATAAAGCTTATATGGATCCCTTAAATCACTAATGTGCTTTTTCAGGTTTGTAGTTTCCTTTCAAGAAGCCTTACATTTTTCAACACTCAACCCCTCCCTGATGATAACCAGACCCAGGTGGTAGTTGTCTGCTGGTTATCTTTTTCACATCTCCAGAAGTGGGACTGTGGTCTGGCAGTAGCTTTCTTCCTTAATGGTAAGTGGTGTGAGGAGACCTGCAGACTTTCATTCAGGCCATCGAGTTCATTCATTGTGCTCCATGCCTGAATAGTGTGCCCACTGCTAGCGATACCACAATTAAATAAGATGCTAGGTGGGGTCTATGGAGAAATGGGCAGAGTGTGAGATGTACTATAACAGCAGAAGTGTAAACAAAGTGTGGGAGGGCGGAGAGAGGGCAACTGACTCAAGAGGGGCTCAAAGGAGTAACTAGGCTCGCATTGAATGGTTTAAAGGACGAAGATATAATTAGGCACAGAGAATCACATGAGCCATGATGGACACAGAAGAGTGACCATACATGGCTTTTCTCACATGACTTTTGTCATGTGGCTAGACCTTTCTTTTTCCTTTTTATGTGGTGTGTGTGCACGCATGTGCATGGGCACGTGCATGCGTGTGCTGGGAACAGGTGGAAGGAGAGATACAGGGATGGGTAGGGACAAGTGGAATAGAATAGGGAGTGTGAAGCTTCATATATTGAAACAGTAATATATGAGCTTTAGAGTCAGAAATCCCTGGATAGCCCACAGGCAGTTCCATTCCCTCAGGGCTCATGTCCACATGAACACTGTGGGAAAGTTGTCTGGGTTGCTCTGAGGATGAAATGAGGTGCACTGTAGCACAGTCAGGCTGACCTTGGAGTCCGCTAGACCTGTGTTCAAATTGTTCTGCCTTCTTGTGATACCTTAGTAATTTTGCATGTCCCCGAATCTCCATTTTTCTCACTTATAAAATGGGAATGATACTGTCTTGCTCATGGGCTTGTGACGATTCAGTTAGTTCATTCATGAAAAGTGTTTAACAGGACAGTGCTGCATGCATGAGAAGTGGTCAATGTTAGCTCTTCTCCTCCTCCTCCATCATCACACATCATAGACCGTTGCTGAAGGTTAGTTCCTTCCCCCTAAAGACAAATGACACTTTGTGGTTTTAAGTCCCTCAGTAATTTCTTCACTAACTGCGAAGAGGACCTGAAAGAAAACTTGACCTTTTTGAACAGCCATGTTTTCCAAGGAGGGATCTTCCATTCAGGACTCACTGCATCCATTTTCCTTTGCTGGGGATTAGCCTCGTCTCGTCAAATGCCAGTTGATGACAAATGCCATTCCCAGGCAAGCACATGAATAACGTACTCTCCTCTTGAATTCTGTCTCTAATTTGAGGTAGCTTGTACAGTTTTCCTACTTCCAACAGCACATGCTTAAGCTCTATAAAGCTCAATTCAACTGTGTATATGTCTAAGCTTGATATTGTGGGGAGCATATAGCCTAATGCTCTACTCTCAAGTGACTAACTCCCTTGTTAGAAAAATAAAACTTAGGCAACAATATGAAGAAAGCATATGACAAGGTACAAAGTCTGTTCTAAATATGTTTATGGCACTAACAATAAGTACATTGGTCATCTGGGTGAGGGAGAATTTGCTGGAGTTTTCAGGGGAGGCTCCAGCTTTAGGAACCAGCTTATAACCAACCAACATGTCTTAGAATAACCCTTGCTTTTGGTTTCGTATCATCCGTCCACCTTCCCAGCAAACCCTAAAGATGAGTCCATTCTGGGAAAAATAAGACCTTGACTTAAAGCCAGTGGTTCCCCCAAAAGATTCCTTTTTTGTATCTCTGCTTTCTTTCATGCTATGAAATTCTTCCTTACCAAACTTCATTCACAAGTAATAATTTATATCTTCCATGTTTTATTAATCAAAGAAAGTTGCCCATCAGAGATCTTGATCAGCGTAAGGTACGTGAACTCAGGGTAGCAACACTGTTACCTAACTTCAGTTTTTAGGGACAAAAAAAAAAAAGCTATATTGTCTCACTTATTAATCATGAGTTTAGAATATAAACTCCTATTGCTATCATGTACATATGTACTCCAGAAAATACACAAAACCCAAAAGTCACAGAGGAAAAGGTTGATAACTTAGACTACATACAGAATTTAAAAATTATTCATGGCAAAAACAAACAAAAAAAACACCCGAGGAAAGTAAAAAAACAAACAAAACCATCAGCTAAACAGGCTGGGGGGGATTGTAATTCATATGACAGAGAGTTAATCTCCCACACAAATTCTTATAAATCAATAGGAAAATGAAAAACCAGTTTCCTAAAAATTCAAAGGACATAAATAGGCTGTTCCAGAAAAAGCAGTGCCCATCACCAGTAAGTATATAACAAGATGTTTAATCAAAACATCTTATGAAAGAAATGAAAATAAAATAACTTTTATAACTATCAAAGTGATAAAGATGTACACATTTGATGATATTTAGTATTATAGAATATATGGAGAAGTAGCTATTACCAGAAACTGTTGGTAGGAGTACTGATTGGTAAAATCTTTTTGGAGGGAAATTTGGCAAAATCATTTGTGTTTAAAATGTACCTATCCTTCAATATAACAATGACACCTTAAATAATTTATTCAACAGATAGATCCACACATTAACCAGAGGTATATATGTAGTGGTGTTTACTGCAGCATTTTTTATATCAGCCCAAACTAGAAGCAAGACTTCAGCTTCTGATCAAGATGAAGTAACAGGGACAACATTTAACTTCCACCTGAAACCTTTAAAAAAAAAAAAAAAGGGGACGAGATGTATGAAATAATAGTGCTCAAGACATTGGATATCATCCATCAGAAGGCAGTGATCTTTGAAGACGGAAAACAAAATGAGCCCCATGATTGCTCTAGCTCACTGCCTAGAGAGTCCCCAGGCCATAGTATATGGTCTGCCTGATTGGAAGAGATGTAGCTAGGAGTCCAGGAAGCCACGATGGCTAGATTAAAATGGAGAGATGCACAAAGACAGAAATCTGGAGAGCTAAGGAAGTCTCCCTGGGGTATTGAGTTGAGTACAGAGGAAGACATTCATGTAAGGAAATGACCCAAGGCCTGAGAAAGAACATTTGAAAATTTTAGAGAGAACAGTGCCTGAAACCCACAGAGGGATGGAAATGGTCTCCTCAACAGCCAGAAAGGAAAACAAGTTTCATAATTAAGGGGTATTAGTTACTTAAGTCTTGCCTCAGTCGTGGAGAAAAATTAATCATAGATTAAACACAGCTCTGGTCATCCTGAACAGATCTTTAAAGCAAGACCAAAAGGATCAAACTCTTTCCAATTAAGCAGAACTTAAGAATGTTTACAAGAAGACAAAAATAAACATCACCCCACAATGCTTGGCAACCAATCAAGAACTACCAGGCAAGCATAGTAGCAGGAAATTCAACCCATAATAGAGGGAGGGGTAGGAGAATCAGTCCATTGAAACTGAACCTATAATGAGGGAAAAAAATCAATCCATTGAAACTGAACTGAACAGATATAAAAATAAATAAGCAAGGTCATTAAAACAGTTTGTTATGGGGCTCCTGGGTGGCTCAGTCGGTTACGTGACTGCCTTTGGCTCAGATCATGATCCCAGGATTCTGGGATCAAGTCTTGCATCGGGCTCCTTGCTCAGTGGGGAGCCTCCTTCTCTCTCTGCCTGCTCTGCCTGCTGCTCTCCCTGCTTTTGCTCCCTCTCTCTTTGACAAATAAATAAATAAAATCTTAAAAAAAAAAAAAACAGTTGTTATGACTACATTCCATATGTTCAGAAAGCTAGAGGAAAGATTGCCCCTGTTAAGTAGAGATATGGAAGATATATACATAGATATGGATATGGATATGGATATGGATAGATATGTAGATATACCTAAATTAAAAAGATGAAGCCTGCAATGGATGAGATTTAAAAGAAAAGAAAAGAAAAACACTGCATGGGATTAGCATCAGCATAGACATCACAGAAGAAAAGACTAATGAACTGGATGACACTGCAATAAAAAACTATCCACAATGAAATACAAAGAAAAAAAAGATTTTTAAAAAGCAAATAGGCATTTGGGACAACTTCAGGGGGTCAAATATATGTATCACTGAAGTTCCCAAAGAAGAGGAGAGAGAGGGGAAGACTGAAATAATATTTAAAGAAATAATGGCAGAAAATACCCCAAATTTGATGAAACCTATGAACCTATTGATCCAAACTCAACAAACCCCAAGCAAAAAAAAAAAAAAAAAAAAAGGGAAGAAAACAATACCAAAGCATATTATAACCAAATTGCTTAAAACAAGTGATAAAGAGAAGGATCTTAAAAGTAAGCAGAAGGGCAGAAGACATGTTACATACAAAGTAAAAAAAAACAAAAAAGTAAAGATAACAAATTTTTCATAAAATATAATGCAAACTAAAACAAAAATAGTAATGCAAACTAGAAAACGGGAGTAAAATCTTTAAAGTACTGAAAAAATTATCAATCTAGGATTCTATACCCAGAAAATATGGTTTTTTAGATGAGATAGAGTTTTTCAGACCTACAAAATGTGAAAAAACTCATCACTTATAAACCTGCATTCCAAGAAATGTTAAAGGAAATTCTTCAAGGATGAAGAAAATGTTCAGATCTATGCAAAGAAATAAAGAGCACTATAAATGATAACTAATACAGGTATATAAGAGGATTTTTTCTAATTATTTTAACCTCTGTAGATGATCATTGACTTTTTAAAGTGGAAATAATAACAAATTTTATATCACATGTAAAATATATGACATAGTAGAGGCCAGAAGGGGAGAAATTGAAGTATATTTTTTAAAATCTCTCATACATAAAGTAGTATATTATCACTTGAATATAAGCTGAAAAGTTAGATATGTATTGTAATCTAAAGCATTTACTAAATACCACAACAAAGGATTATAGCTAATAAGTCCACAAAGAAGATGAAATAGAATCATAACAACTACTCAGTTAATCCAGAAGTTACCAGGCCAAAAAGAGAAAGGGGCGGGGGAGGAATAAAGAACAGATGGGACAAATAAAAAACAAATAGCAAGATGGTAGGTTTGAAGCCAACCATATGGTACTCATTAAATGTAAGTGGTCTAAACATAGCAGTTAAAAAATAGAGATTATCAGACTGGATATAAAAACAAGATCTATTTGTTACCTATAAGAAACCCATTTTAAATATAAAGAAAGACACAAAGAGTCCAAAAGTAAAAGAATGGAAGCACATGCTGACACTAATCAAAAAACAAACAAGAAGCTTAAATGACAATCAATTTCAGAGCAAAGAAGATTACCAGAAATAAAGAGGGTAATTTTACAATAATAAAGGGATCAACTCATCCAGAGGATGTACATTGATGTACCTAATAACAAAGCTTCAAAAATCATGAAACAAAAACCAATATAACAAAGAAAAACAGATTCCTGATTGTAGACAGAGATTTCAACAATTGTTAGGCAAGTATTCAGAAAATCGGGATATAGAAAACTTGAATAAAACCATCTCCACTCTTCACCTAATTAACATTTTTAGAACTTTCTACTTAACAACAGCAGAATGCTCATTCTTTTCAAATGCATTTGCAGCATTTATTTATATAGACAATTTGGGGGGCAATAAAGCATTTCTCAGTAAATTTAAAGGATGCAAATAAGTATGTTCTAACCACAGAGTTCTTTTTTAAAATTTTATCCATTTATTTGACAAAGACAGAGATACCGAGAGAGAGAGAACAGCAGGGGGAGGGGCAGCAGGAGAAGCAGACTCCCCACTGAACAGAGAGCCCAACACGGGACTCAATCCCAGGATTGAGGGATCATGACCTGAGCCAAAGTCAGACACTTAACCAACTGAGCCATCCAGGTGCCCCATGACCACAGAGTTCTGATTTCAATCAGAAGTTAATACAGAAAGATACGCAAAAATCTTCTAAATATTTGGAACTAAATACTTATCGATAACCTGTGTTCAAAAAGAGATCAAAGGGGAAATTTAAAAGTACTTTGAAACTAAATAAAAATGAAAATACAACATATCAAAACTATGAAGTGCAGCTAAAGTGATACCAAAGAGAAACTCATAGCATTAAATACCTGCCCATATTAGAAAGGGAAGAAGTCTCAAATCAGTCGCCTCAGCTTCCAGCCTAAAAACTGGAAAAGGAGAATAAATGAGATACAGAGTAAGCCAATGAAAGGAGAATTAAAGATTAGATCAGAAATTAGTCAAATAGAAATCAGAAAATCAGTAGAAAAAGTCGGAACAAGCCAAAAGCTTTTCAAAAGGCTGCTTGAGAAGATCAATACAGTTGATCAGCCTCTAGCCAGACTGAGAAGAAAAAAGCAAACAAAAAGAAAGATTACAGTAATTACCAATTTCTGGAATGAAAGAAGTTACATCAGTATAAGTTAAAAGAATCCTCAGTTAATTTTATGAACAACTTTATGCCAGTAAATCCAACAACATAGATGAGATGGACAAATTCCTTTAAAGGCTCAAACTACCAAAGATCACTTAAGAAGAAATCAATAACCTAACTAATGCTTTATCTATTAAAGAAACTGAACAGTAGTTAAAAACACTTCCACAAAGAACACTCCAGGTCCAGATGGCTTCAGGATGAATTCAAAACAAATATTAAGGAAGAAATAATACCAATTCAACAGAAACTTATACAGAAAATTAAAGGAGACAAAATATTACCCAATGTATTCTATGAAGCCAGCATTACCCTGATACCAAAACCAAAACCAAAGTTAATACAAGAAGGTTTCAGACCACTATCCCTCACAAGCGTAGATGCAAAAATTGCAAATAAATTTTTATCAAATGGAATCCAAATATATATGAAAAAGACATCATGATGTCTCCATACATCATGAACAAGTGGGGTTTATTTTAGGCATTTAAGATTGATTTAGCATTTAAAAATTGTTCAGTGTAATTCATCATATGGACAAAGAAAAATCATATGATCATCTCTTAGATGCATAAAAAGCATTTGACAAAATCCAATATTGATTCTTTTTTTAAAAAAATCTTACTAAGTTTTTAAAATTTCAATTCCAGTATAGTTAACATATAGTGTTATATTAGTTTCAGGTGTATAATATATGATTCAACAATTCCATACATCACCCGGTACTCGTCATCACCAATACACTCCTTAATCCCCAACACCTGTTTCCCCCATCCTCCTACCTATCTCCCCTCTAGTAACCATCAGTTTGTTCTCTATAGTTAAGAGTCTGTTTCTTGGTTTGTCTCTCTCTCTCTCTCTTTTTTCCTCTATTCCTCATTCATTTTGATTCATAAATTCCATCTATGAGTGAAATCATATGGTAATTGTCTTTCTCTGACTGACTTATTTCACATAGCATACCCTCTAGATCCATTCATGTTGTTGCAAATGGCAAAAAATCATTCCTTTTTATGCCTGAGTAATATTTCATTGAATATATATATATATATATATATATATATATATATACCACATCTTCTTTATCATTCACATGTCAGTGGACACTTCAGCTGCTTCCATAATTTGGCTATTGTAAAGAATGCTGCAATAAACATAGGGATGTGTATATCCTTTTCAATTGGTGTTGTTGTTTTTTTTTAATTTTCTGGGTAAATAAACAGTAGTGTGATTACTAGATCATGGAGTAGTTCTTTTCTAAATTTTTTACTCCATACTATTTAGTACAGTGGCTGCACTGGTTTGCATTCCTACCAACAGTGCCTAAGGGTTCCTTTTTCTCCACATCCTCACCAACACTTGTTGTTCCTCATGGTTGTTATTTTAGCCATTCTGACAGGTATGAGTTGATACTCACTGTAGTTTTGATTGGCATTTCCCTGATGATGAATGATGTTAAGCATCTTTTCATGTGTCTCATAGCCATCTGTATGTCTTATTTGGAGAATGTCTGTTCATGTCTTCTGCCCATATTTTAATTGCATTATTTCTTTTTTGGGTGTTGAGTTGTATAAGTTCTTTATATATTTTGGATACTAATCTTTCATCGGATGTCATTGCTTTTCCCATTCTGTAGGTTGCTTTTTAATTTTGTTGATTGTCTCCTTCACTGTGCAGCAACTTTTTATTTCGATGTAGTCCCAGTAGTTAATTTCGCTTTTACTTCCCTTGACTCAGAAAACATAGCTACAGCCAATGTCAGAGACCTTAGTGCCTGTGCTCTCTTTTAGGATTTTTATGATTTCAGGTCTCATGTTTAGGTCCCCAGTATTGATTATTGATAAAAACTCTCAGCAAACTAAAAATAGAAGAGAATTTCTTAAAACTAATAGTGGACATTTATGAAAAATCTATAGCTAACATACTTAATGATGAAAAACTGAAAGCTTATCCTCTGAAAAATAAGCAAGGACATCTACTCATCACTTCTATTCAGCATTGCGCTGAGGATTATAACAACTGTAAGAAGGCAAGAAAAACCATTGAAAACATCTAGATTGGAAAGAAAGTAGTAAAACTCTCTTTATTTGCAGATTACATGATCAGATTACAGATTCTTTTCTGTGCAAAGAATTCTGATGGAACTTACAAAAAATGCTACCAGAACTAATAAATGAGTTTAGCAAATTTGCAGGATGCAAAGTCAATAAAAATCAATTATATTTTCATACCAGCAACAAACCATGAGAAATCGAAAATTTTCAATGCCACTCATAATATCAAAAAATATGAGATACCTATGAATATATCTGACAAAATATGTACAAGAAGTAGACATTGAGCACTACAAAATATTGCTGAGAAAAATTAAAGATCTATAAATAGAGAGATATACCATGGACTATTTGATATACTTAAGATGTTATTGCTCATGGAATTGATCTGTTGATTCCAGTGACCCTAATCCACATCCCATACATCCCACACAAGTTTTTTTTTTAATGTGGATATTAACAAGCTTATTCTGTAATTCATATGGAAATGCAAAGGACCTAGAGCAGCCAAAGTAACTTTGAAGGACAAAGTTAGAGAATGTACTCTCCCTGACTTCCAGACTTGTAAAGTTATAGTAAGCAAGACAGTATAGTAGGATAGACACAGTTACACAGGTTAATGGAACAGGAAAGAGTCCAGAAATAGATCCTTACATAGGCAACCAATTAATTTTCCACAGAGGTGCAAAGACAGTTCTGTGCTTCTCAACAAACATGCAAAAATGATTCAGTGGAGAATTATTTTTCAACAAATGGTCTGTAGTGATTGGCTATCCATATACTTACAAAACAAACTGGATCCACATTTCACTCCATCTGTAAAAATCAACTCAAAAGGGATCAGAGATCTAAATGTAAAACCTAAAACCTTGGAGAAGTTCTGGAAGAAAACAGGAGAAACTGACATTGGTTTAAGCAATGATTTCTTACATACAGCACAAAGAAACAATCCGTGAAAAAAAAAAATGATAGACTTTATCAAAATTAAGAACTTCTGCTCTTTAAAAGATACTTTTAGTAGAATGAGAAGACCAGTGCCAGACTGGGATATGTTATTTGCAAATCACAAATCTACTGAAGAACTTGTATCCAGAGTGCAAAAAGAACTCCTAAAACTCTATAGTAAGAGAATAATCCAGTAAAAATAGATAGAAAAAAAAAAAGAATACTGAAATGAGCAGATAGTTAAAAGAACAGAACAGGTGACAAATAAGCACAAATAAAGATTCTCAACCTCTTTAGTCATTAAGGAAATGCAGATGAGAACTGTAACGAGATACCACTATACACCTATAGAATGGTTAAAATTTAAAACGGAACAAGACTGACTAATCATACCAGGTGATAGCAGGTATATCGATGAGCTCATCCTCCATCCCAGATGGTGGGAATGTCAAAGGATCCAATTTCTGAAAGTTAGTTCAATGGTTTCTTTAAAAATTAAACATATACTTACCGCATGACCCATGCATCCCGTTCCTAGGTGTTACACAAAAGCATTGGAAGCATATGTCCATTCAAAAACTTCTACTGCACAGATGTTCCGAGCAGCTTTATTTATAATCGTTCAAAGCTGGAAACAATCCACGTGTCCATCAACTGATGAATAGATAAACACTCAATCCATAGAATATCATACTGCATAGAAAAAGCAGGATCAAAACCGGTGATACCTGCAGCAAGGAGACAGACCCCCCCCCCAAAAAAGGCCACATAAGATATGAATCGTTATATAAAATTTTTTTTTTTTGCTGAAACAGCTTTTATTTTATTTTAACTTCTTAATTTAATTTAATTTTTTTTCAGTGTCCCAAGATTCATTTTTACATAAAATTCTTTACATGCACTTTGACTTTAAGTGGCAGAAAACAGATCAGTTGTTGCTCTGGGGAGGGGCAGGGCAGCAGGAAATTGTGGAAGGGAAAGATTACCAGGCCACATGGAAGCTTCTGGGATGACTGATATGCTCACTATCTTAATTGTGCTGACGGTTTCATGGATGCATACACACATCACATTAACCAGATTATACACTTGAAACGTTAGTCCATCGTAGGTCAGTTAGACCTCTGCAAAACAGGGGTCCGAAAGCTACTTAAATGTTCATTATTTGGGGGGGAGTAATCAAATGAATTCTGGATGCCTATAAAACAGATTAAGCAGCTAGTTTGGTTTTTTTTTTAAGATTTTATTTATTTGACAGAGATATATAGAGCACAAGTAAGCAGAGCGGCAGGGAGAGCGAGAAGCAGGCTCCCCACTGAGAAGGAAACCCAATGCGGGACTGGATCCCAGGACCCTGAGATCATGACCTGAGGCAAAGGCAAACATTTTACCAACTGAGCCACCCAGGCCCCCCTAAGAGCTGTTTTTAAAAATCAAGTCAACTGCCCGCATGAAATGATCCCCCAGATAGATTATTAGTTGTGAAAAACAATATATGTTAACATATGATCCCTTTTTGAGTAAAAAAAAAAAAGGCATTATGTATGTGTGTATGTGTGTGTACGTGTGATGTTTAATGTGTATATAGTATGTATATACAAATACATGCATATGTGTGTATATGTGTGTGTGTGTGCGCGCACGCGTGCATATGCATGCGTGTGTAGAGGATTTCTTGAAGCATACACAAGAACCTAACGGTAATTTCTGAGGTTTGGGAGTGTGGGTTTGTGGACCAGGGAGCAAGGCTTTTTCTTCTCATTTTATTCACTTCTTTTCAATTTTTTTAACCATATGCATGCACAGTTCTTTTTCTAAGTTTAAAATGAAAATTCTGGTTTAAAAAGATACAGAGAGAGAGAGAAGGAAAGACAAAAACAAAAGTTGGGAATTGTCTGTTGAAACATAATTGCTGGCTGAAAGAACAGAATTGAAATAATAATTGTTTTGTTTTTCATTCTTTTCAGTCATTATAGAATGTCATCTTGTGGGGAGATTTTAAAGATTATTCTAGACTAGGAAATTGAATTTACGGGCTTGTCCCAAATAACAAAAATATCTTATGCCTCTCTTCTTGGTCAGATTGAACAGAGTATTATTTTTTCATAAGGCCTTATAAATTGAGCTAAAAACTAAAAAGTTTTCGTAGTATATGAGAGCTAGCATCGTATTACAAAAGAGTAGGCACAGAACTAAGGAGGCGAGAAGTATTTTTCATACAAGTATTAAGCACAGTATGTAAAGAAATAAAAGGTTGTTGAAAGTAAGATTTCTTTGAGAATATTATAGACTTGAATGCGTGACCTATAGAACCCCATTTCTCCATTATGGAATGAGCGACCCCAAAATATTTGTTTTTAACTGTTGAAGGATTTAATGGCAAAACCATAGTCGGTAACTAATTATCATAGGGATTATCATGAATGGATTCGCAAGGATTCTCAAGATCTCTAAGTGGGTCTGAGTGGATTGATGCCTAGGTAATCTGGAACTCCTGAGTCTTTTGAGATTATTATGTACTAAAGAGCTCCTCCTTACTGAAAGATTGCCATATTCAAAAACTAGCATAATTGTGGGGGAGGTTTTTCCAGCACAATGAAGAACATTTCTTGAAACTGTTTGCTTTAGGGGGAGTAACTTTTAAGGAAACAGCACTGGCCATTTTTCCAAGTTGGACAGTGACTTTTAAGAGTCAGACATCTCTCGTATTTTTAGTTATCACATTGAAACTGTCAGAATCGTATACGCTAAACTTGGCTGTAGGAACCTTCAGGATGCCTTTAGAAGAGATGCCTAAATTCCCTTACAAGATCCTGCATTAGTGCAAAGGTGAGTGGAGCTAAGTATAATCCGTATATTCCCCATTTAAGGATCAATTCCCATGGCTGTTGCACCCACTTCCGGGAAAAAGTAGTGCATATAAAAGCATGTGCAGAGCTCTGGGCGTGTAAATGACTGAGCATCTTGAGGCCCAGGCGGGGCTGGGTTTGGTGCCAGGCCCCAGGAGTATCTCAATATACATTTTCAATGGAGAAAATGTGTACACTGAGCCCTTCTGGTTTGGGAACTTGATTCCCTGCCAAGCCAGACGTGGGTGATGAGTAGTTCTCTTGTGAGAGCCCAACTCAGGGCTTTTCAAAATGTGGTCTTGAAGATCCTCTGTATGATTCAGAGGCTGGTGCCCAAAATCCGGACCTCACTGTTTGGTTTCTGGCATGAATCAGTGATAGGATATCCATCCCTAGTGCTTCATCAGAACCCGTGTCAGCCTGTCCATCAATTCTAGCCAGCTGGCTTTCCATTTTCTGATGTTTCCCTTTTTTTTTAGTGTTTGGGCATTATAATCATAAAATGTTAGGGCTAGAAATAATGCCTGAGGTCACCTCACCAGAACCTCTCAGAGATGAGGAGACATCTGGTTGCTGCCTCGGTGGGACCCAGAGTCAGATCTCCTGACCCACGCTCAGTGCCTTCTCGAATGTCCACGCTGCTCTTGACCCCTCAAGCTGTCTGCAGACTGAAGACGCACGAGGAGCAGTGTCCAGACGCACCCAAGACCGAGCTAGGAGTTTAGATCCAGAGAAAACGACTCTTGAGTCCTGTTGCAGCGATCTCAGCACGGGTCCCATACCTCAGTGACTCCCCCACCTAGGACACTTCAGCTGAAGTACAAGGCCAGCCTAACTTCAGTCCCCAGCAGGGCCCCCCTGCCTAATAGGTTAGGACAGCAATTCAGGTGTCCTTGGACATAGCTGAAAGCCTGATGCCGCTCTGCTCTCACATCCCCTGGCTCGTTCAGTCTGGGGACGACAGCCGCTTGGCTGCAGGAGCCCCATAGGGCTGGCCATGTCAGCTTGGCTCATCCTTCAAAGGCAAAAAACCTTTGATTTGCCATTTTTTTTTTTTGATATCCTGTTTCCTTTCTTTTTAGTTAATAAGAACATTTCCTTTGGAACAAATACTGTGCTTTGTTTACATTTGGGGTTAGGTGTTCATGTTAAGTTTTACGTGGACCCACATCTGCCTTTGATTACAGACAACTTACTACCGGATAATCTTAGTGTCCAGCCACACACCTCTGGCTTGTCCTGACACCCTTGGACCAACTTTGGGAGTCTGAAGGCCCTTCTTCACCTTCTGGTCCTCTCAGAGTACAGAGTGGCAGCGAGGATAGCCTGTGGGATCATATTTATGAGCTGTGTGACGTTGGGTCACTTTACCTCTCTGTGCCTCAGTTTCTTTGTCTGTAAAATGGGTATGATATTTGTAACCTGCCTCATAGAGTTGTGGCAAGACACATTGTTAATCTGGTTAATTTACACCGAGTGTTCACTTAGCACAGGGACCGGAAACATAGGGAGCACTCACTAAAATGGTAGATAACCGTGTGCCTAGCAGAGTGGCTCAGCGGAAGCATGCTGGGCCCATAAAATGATGGTAAGTGTAGCCCCCGTGGCAGTGATATTAGTAATAAAAGTGGTTGTTGCTGTTTTTGTTACTGCTGCTTCTGTCCAGGCCTGTGCCAAAGAACCAGCACTACTGAGAACCACTGACCTTTGGGCTTGTGAGGTTGGGGATCAGAGCCTAAAGTGGGGGAGAGTTGATGACCTAGGAAGGGGAGGAAAGGGGCAGCTTTAAGTGTTCAGGGCCTGTGGTCTTCAGAGCAATGGAAATAAAGCTTCTCTAATGAGAGGGGAAACAGAACTAGCTTCTGACCCACTATAAAGAAGTGTGGAAATAGATGCTGTTGCCCTTTTGATCATCACCCAGCCTCAAGGAGGAAGGCGAGCCTCAGAGAAATACAGATCTACTCTAAAGGTTTGAGGAATTCGTGGGTGGAATGGTGAGCTGGCACCCAAAAAGTTCTAGATTCAAAGCCACATCTAGTGATTCATTCCTGAAGCCTTGAGTGCATAGCAGATGCTAAAGAAAACAGAATGTACATCTAACCCTTGAGAGTCACCCATCCCATCAAGAAGGGACAGTTGACGTGGGAACTGTGAGTCTCGGATTTGGATGGGCAGTAGGCATCCTGACGCTGGGTCCCATGAGCCATGGCCTCACCCCTTCCCAGGACCCATCTGCCAAGTGCATAGTTTGTGCTGGATGACCCCAGGCTCTTTGCAGGTTTCATGGGAGCCTGAGTCCACTCTAGGAGAAAATCAAACCTTATTCCCTTCATGCATCAGGTTTTTGTGTCTGTACACACACTCTGAAAGAGATGGTAAACGTCATCTATGAAGGAGAAAGGTTTCGGGGCGCCCAGCTGGCTCAGCCAGTGGAGGCTATGGCTCTTGATTGCAGAGTCTTGAGTTCCAGCCCCATGTTGGTGTAGAGAGTACTTTAAGAAAAATAATAAAAATTTTTCTTAAAAAAGAGAGAGAAAGAAAGAATGAATGAATGAATGAATGAGAGAAAGAAAGAAAGGGAAAGGTTTCTCACAAATCTGATCAAGTTATTAGATTTCTCTGTCTCCTCACCTATAAAGCACTTATCAGTCCCCCGGGCCCTCCCTCTGGGGGGTGCCGGTGAACTTCACATAGTAAACAGATTGTAAAACACTGTGTAAATGTCAAGTGCTGTGTAATAGCAAGGAGTAACCTCAGATGAGGTAGAAAACTCAGCATGCAACCAATGAAAACTATAAATTCACTACTTCCTAAAGTTAAAAAAATACATATTTTTAAAAATACATATTTTTAACAGAAAACAACTGAGCTCCTATTATATACTTAAAAAAAAAAGATTTTATATATGTATTAGAGCGAGAGAGAGTACAAGCACGGGGAGGCACAAAGGGAAAGGGAGAAGCTGACTCCCCACTCAGTGGGGAGCCCAACATGGGGCTCGATCCCACGACCCTGAGATCACAACCCAAGCCAAAGTCAGATGCTCAACAGACTGAGCCACCAAGTGCCCCTCTACACTTTTTAATTAATGCTTTTTTTAAAAAAAAAAATTTATTGATTGATTTGACACGGAGTGAGAAAGAGAGCACAAGCAGGGGGAGGGGCAGAGGGAGAAGGAGAAGCAGACTGCCTGCTCAGCGAGGAGCCCAACATGGGGCTGGATCCCAGGACCGCGGGATCATGACCCGAGCCAAAAGCAAATGCTTAACTGACTGAGCCAGCCAGGTGCCCCTTAATTAATGCTTTATAAGAGCACAGGCTGAGGACTCCCTTCAAAAGCAGACCACAATGTAAGAAGGCACTTCAGTGTTTGGGAATTCAAATGGCCTTGCAAGGACTTTAAGACAAGCTTACAGTATTTCACATTCCAGTCAACAGGGAAGTTGCAACGGATAGGATGGCCCACTATTTGCCATCACACATTTATTTGCAGGGGTAAAATTCAGAAAGTTCAGAGGCGCCTGGGCAGCTCAGTCAGTTAAGTGTCTGACTCTTGTTTTCACCTCAGGTCATGATCCCGGGGTCCTGGGATCCAGCCGGCATCGGGCTCTATGCTCAGCAGGGGAGTCTGCTTGTGAACTCTACCTCTCCTTCTGCCCCTCCCCCTGCTCACAGTCTTTCTCTCTTTCTATCTCTAAAATAAATAAATCTTTTTAAAAAAATTGGCAAGTTTGAGAACAGTGGAGGAAGTCTAGTCTCCAAGGTGCTTTGCATAAGCTTCAGTCCGTACAGCCTTTGCAAGGGCAAGCAAGAGTTCCATATTCGTTTGTATGGTACCTTTCTCTAAGGAGATCAAAGCTGCTTTGTGGCCGTAATCTGTTTAATCTCAGAGCATCCCTGCCTTGTAAGTCGCTCTCGTCATCCTCACTCTGCTGATGTGGAACCCACAGTCCGATAGGAAAACTGACTTTTCAAGGGCACATACACAGCAAACTAACGTCACGAGCCCTAGGAGTGGGGTTCCAGTTCTCTAGGTTGTATTTATTATCCTCTTGGGAATTTGCCCAAATTCCCCCAAGTAGACCAAATTTGAGAATTCCGTCAAGGACAATTCACAGGTTCCTCCAAAAGTGGCCGACTCGCTGAGCTTTGCTACTCATTGTGAGATTTTTCTAGAAATTTTGACCACAGGTGCATTAGATATTAAGGTCATGTTTGTAGTACTTACTACATGGATTCTGGACTCAGATGTATCTGGGTTTGTGTAGATCTGAACTTGGGTTTTCAATAACGTGTGAAAATTAGTACTTGCAACAGAGTTGTGTCCATAAAATGGAGCAACGTGTGTGAATGCTTGGGACCTAGCACTCACCACGAGCTTTCAGCTGATAAGAGCTCTCGCATTGCACAGCCAACGGGTTCTTAGCTTCGTTCTTCTCTTGTTCATCAGACTTCAGTGAAATCTTGAAGTTTGGGTCAAGCAAAGCCAGGTATGTTACAGGTTTTGTTTTTTAAAGAAGCTTTGTCTATTACTCTAGCAAGGCGAGTGCCTTCACCCCTTCCTCGCCACCGCTCCCTATTCGGTTCCAAGATGCTTGGGAGGAGTTCCCGCCCTTGAGCTTGGATTTCTGTCAAAACAAGATTACCTCTTTCTTGCTCTGTGAGTCTTATGAACCAACCTTTGATTTCCAAATGCTTTGGGTTCTCATGAATGTGGTAAGCTACCATGCAGTGTGCTTGGAAATAGTCCCAGTTGGGTTCTCCTCAGGAGAGAGCGAATGATAAGATGAGCTAATGGGTTTTGGAACTGGGGAGAGACAAAGTTGTCTGAGTGAAACACTGCACTGGGACTCCAGGGTCAGGCACTTAGCCCTGCCATTGCTCCCATATTGGGGGCTGGGGGAGGGGTACATGTACAGAAAACAGAGTCCTGGCCCCACCCCGCAGAATAAGAATGTAAAAAAAAAAAAAAAGGAATCTTCAAGAGTGGACCCGAGAATGCAAAAAACCACCAGTTTTCCTGGTAGTGCTGATACCCTGCCAGGCTGGGGACCCACTGCCCAAGGCCATTTTCCAGATGAGGAAAAGGAGGCCCCCGAAGGCCCTCTTCCAGGATCACGCACACGGTTAATGCAGAGGCCCGCCTGGGACTCAGATCTCCCTTGCTGCTCGCTGTCACTCCTGGGTTTTTTCCACTGTACCCTCAGGCCCCTGGGTCCTGCTGTTGACTCAGGAGGAACGGATGAAGCTGGCTGTGTCTGTACTTTCTCATCTGTAATTCCAGAGATAAAAACTCCTGGCCTTAAAGGGCCATTGTGAGGTTGCATTAGTTAAAGGGTGTTCAGTTCACTTTGTCTTCGAGTCTGGTCTTTAGACATCTGAAAGGCGCTAAATTAAGCCATTTTGCAGAGAGGTCTGAGTCACCCAGTGGCAGCTGTCTGTGGCCCACAAGAGGTGCTTTGGTCATTGTCATCGAAATGCTGCGTTAAGTGCTGCCTCTAGCACAGAGCTCGGGGCTGCGCCGGGTTACCCGGAGAATGGTCTCTGCCCTCCAGAACAGCCTGCTGAGGGCAAGGGCCCTAGAAGTTACTCCCACAGCAAAGGAACAACCCCGAGGGGCAGAGGAGACCGGGCATCATCCGAGTATCCCGCACTCAGAGAAGCTCGCCTTCCAGCCTGGAAGGAGCTCGGCCATACCTGGTCTGCCTCCCTGGCTTGGAGAGGTCAAAGGGCTTCGGTCCTGGTCATAGAGCAAGGTGGGAACAGGTTGCCTGATCCGGCCCGAGTTCTTCCTCTGTCCCCCCTTCTTCAGGCCGGAGTGGAATCGTTTCTCTCAAAGGTCGGAATCGAACAGCATCCGTTATACTGATTCGGGAAAGGCTTTCCTGGGGAGGCCGAGGTTCGGATGTGGCCTGGAGAATGGTAGGCAGGGTGTGCTTGAGAGGGTTTGGCCCAGAGGGGCTATGACATATCTCGAAGCAACCTAGAAGGAAGTCTAGAAGCAGTGGCTAAGGTTTTTGGGCAGGTTCTGTGCTGCAGAGGAAAGTCAGGATGGGATTCCAGAGGGGAGGCCAACCCTTCGAAATGCCCACCCATGGAAGGACTGGGAAGGGGCCTGATGGAAGGACTGGCTAACAGGAGGGAGCTCCAGAGGATTAAGAAAACGCTTTGTTCCCATTTCTCAACAGCTACTGTGTGCCAATCCCCATGGTTAGCTTTCTACCTAAAACATTTTTATCCTCTGAGCAACCCTACCAGGCAGGTGTTGTTTTCCCATTTGTGGATGAAGAAACACACTGGGGAAGGTTAGGTAACAGAGAGGCACTGAGGGAGGCAGGATTTAAACCCATGTTGTCTCCTGCCGTGAGGCCTCTCTGAGACTATTGGGAGGAAAGTTCTAGATGTCCGGCCAGGAGGCAACTACAATTTTCCCTTTTTGTCTCTAAACAAAGAAAGGAACAAAATGAGGATAGTTCACAGGCCAGGAGCTTGGGGGTGGGGGTCGGGGGAATGCAAGCTGTGGCAGTCATCCAAATTATGCTCAGAAAAGGACAAGTGGAAAATGACTGGAGATTGCTTATTTGGCAGATCATTGACACGGTGACGTGACACAGTGAGAATGAAAAGAGGAAGGCTCACAGGAGAAAGATAAGCGTGGGCCATATATGAAAAGAGTTCCTGATGATTTAGGGCATTTAAGATTGAGAACCAGGGATTGTTCCACCAAAGGGGAAAGTTCAAAGTAGGCAGGTACGTTGATGTGTCATCTAAACATAATGTGGTGGCACTGGGGGAGCTAGGTCCTCAGAGAACATCATTTATGGCTCTGTGTGTGCTAAGACAGTCTAGCAAGGAAATGAATCGCCAGCACGAGGAAAATGACCCACTGGGCGAGGCCGTTTATTCTCACACAGCACCTGGAAACACAGGGAGACGAACCGGGAAAGTTAAGCATGGCGGGACCCTAGTGACAGCTTCGAAAGGGTTTTGAAGAATATATGAGAGACAGAGTTGAAGCAGAAGGAAAAAGCAGATACATCCAGTATCTTAGAATACGTGGGAAGGGGAGGGCGGGGGAGGGAAAGGAACCATTGAGGGCTTTATTACGTGCTGAGTACATTAAATAATCCGTGACTCAATTAAATTAAACCAGGCACTCAGTTAAACACTCAGTCCTTACAAAAGTCCCATTTTACAGATGAGGAAACAAAGGCCCCGGGGTCTTGGTGGTGACTTGTCTGAGATCAGACATTGGGGGAGGGGGACCAAGATTCCCCATGCTGTGACTCTGAGCCCCTGCCACCTCTGCACTACACACTGCCTCAGTCAGAAATGGGGCATGGGGCAGAAGGGAACCCTGGTCATGTGCAGAGTCAGAAGCAGTGAAAGGCTGGTGAGGATTCGAGGGGACTCGGAGCAGAGAGGAGGATGCTGGTGGTCTTCTTGAGTGAAACAAGAAATGGGAGAAGCAGACCACAAGGAAATTCACATGGTCAGTAACAGTTTTATTTGCCACCGATGGCATTTTACTGTCTGCAACACAGAGGATTAAATGTTAGCCGCATGCAGGTCGCTCTTCTGGGACTAAGTTGGGCTTCCAGGTTAGTGCATCTATAAATAATAGTTCCCAGGAAAATGCTGGCTCCAGTGTGTGGTTTTTCATATTTTTCAACTGTTGGTCCTGTTGGCAACATAGACATTTGCACCAGCAAGTCACCTGGAAGCTAAGGGAATCTTCTGCCCCAACTAATACCAGGATCTGGCCATCTACAAACAGTACTATCCTCAGCTCTGATCTTCTTGCCTCTTTCTTTTTTTTTTTTTTTAAGATTTTATTTATTTATTTGACAGAGAGAGGGAGAGATCACAAGTGGGCAGAGAGGCAGGCAGAGAGAGAGGAGGAAGCAGGCTCCCCGCTGAGCAGAGAGCCGGACATGGGTCTCGATCACAGGACCCTGAGATCATGACCTGAGCCGAAGGCAGAGGCTTAACCCACTGAGCCACCCAGGCGCCCCATTCTTGCCCCTTTCAATGAGTAATGGTCTGCTTAATATGTGTGAGGTGATGAGTTTGCATGAATTGCAACTGATTCCTAGGAGCCTTTGGAAAAATAATTGTAATTTGGAAAAATGGTTGGTCTCCATGAGGCTTTTGCAATAATGAGGAACAAAAAGAAGAATGGGCAAATGTTTTTGCTTTAAAGGTAAGAGTCCATGGCTCAGTAAGGAGTCGGCTTCATCTCACTGGGAAAACGTATTCTAGCCACCAATTTATTTTCTGTTACTGTTGCTGAGTTGCAACCCTCCTCCTCCTCTAAGTATATGACAGGTCTGAACATAATTCTTCTTTGTAGTCCATTGACTCTTGTAAAATAATGCTGTGATTATAAGGTTTCCTGAATATTATTTTCGAAGTATCAGTAATAACCACATTGCACCTACCTGCTGTACTTGGGTGACCATCTCTGTTGCTCAATTTATACTGAATATTGGTCACAGTGAAACATGTTTTCATCACTTGAAATCCAAATTGTATTTGCTGGGTTATTAATGGCCACTTATTTCTGTAACATAAATCAGGATGTTGTGCAAGTTTGGTTTGCAAATAGATTGACTCTTGAAAGCAACAAGTTAACCTTGAGATGGGTGTGAGGAGTCACTCGAGTTGACAACCTAAGTATTCACTAAAACTTTTTTTTTTTTTTTTTAAACATAGTCTGATGCCTCTCTGGGTAAAATTCTGATAGTGATTGTAAGAATAAAGGATTCAAAACTGGGATAGGTCTTTGAGACTGCAGAGTTTACCCTCCCTCCTATTCTCATCCCTTTATTTTTCAGGTAGTGGAGAGAACAAGGTCAGAAATAATACATAAATGCTACAACCTCCCAGGTCACATAGCTGATTGGTGGCAGAGCTGGGAACTGCCAGTCATTCCCATGCACTTTCCCCCAAACTGCTGTTTTCTTGTACTTGGCAAACAGTTGACTTGGAGGCATTGTGTTTTTCTACCCTACGTGTTGGTTGGAAAAAAAAAAATTCCTATTATATAAAAGCTCTTGAAAATACTTCTTAGGTCAATAGAACACAAAAATTTCTTCCTGCCAGATTTCCCAAAGTCCCTTTTGCTTGACTTTTCTTCTCACTTTTCCTCTGAGAAGCCATGTTCCCTTTGCACTTAGGAATAAGGAATCTTACTTGTTCTGACAGCAATGTGCAAACATCT
This sequence comes from Mellivora capensis, assembly GCA_004024625.1. Taxonomy (NCBI): domain Eukaryota; kingdom Metazoa; phylum Chordata; class Mammalia; order Carnivora; family Mustelidae; genus Mellivora; species Mellivora capensis. The sequence goes on along the minus strand of PISX010000098.1, from coordinate 311,299 downwards.
ATTGCATCAAAATTCCCAAGCGGAGTAAAAATACCGATGGCCCTTTTCTGAATTTCATTAGCAGTGGCAGCGAACGTTCCATCAGAATCTCAGGAGCAATACTGAAAAGAAAGAAAAATCAACTTAGCAATTATATAGTTAATATTGTACCAGATGAAAGCCTGCATTGTAAAATCCCGAGTGTTGTAAACTCTCCTTTTAAATCTGCCTGCGGGCTATCTGTCCTTTCAAAATACAGTGTCCGTTGTCAGTAGTAGAATTCTAATAAATGAAATGTATTACAGAGTAATAGCATATGTATGGTGAAATTGAATGTTTATAGAAAAGTGTTTTTGGTAAGGATTGGATCAGGCCATCGCAGCGCTTAAGACATCTTAGGATCTGAAATCAGACCAAAGGTTTTTAAAGGATTCTCTGAAAATGTATTTATAGCTTTAGCCCTGACTTTATAGTTGACACGAAGGGCAAGGATGAGCAAAGTGGCGTGGGCACAGAGCATCGCCAGATAGGACTTCCCTAACATCTTGTTTAAAATGTTGCATGTTTGTAATTCACATACGGAGAGGATAAATTTCCAGAAGTGCCCTAACACCTTGCAGTTGCCAAAGGGTCACTGGTCACTGCTTTGCAGTATCTGGGTCATTCGGGTCTGCCTGTGTCCCATCCACTTGCAGCTTCCTCTCCCCCCAGAGTTCCCGATCCACACGCGGGAGTTCTCCAAATGCACCTTGATCTCTTGCCTATGGGCCTGGCAGGAGCTCCCAACCCTGCTTAGCATTGCCTCTCTCTGGAGCCTATGCCCGAAGCTCAGAGAACTTTTAGCCCATGTATTTGAGTGGAACTTTCTGTCCCAGCACTAGACCTCAAGTCCCTTAGATCAGGGGTTCTGTCTTATCTTGGTGTGCACGGGGCCCACCACGCACAACGGGCCTCAGTCAGTGGTGGTGGGTGGGTGGGTGCGGTGAGGAGAAAGGAAGCAGACCAGCGCCTGTGTAGCATATCTTTTAAGAGGCGTTCGCATAATCAGAATACTGGAAACAAACCAAGCAATATCGGAACACCTGACTTTAAAATGCTTTTCTTACTTAATTTGTTCTAACGTGCATGCCAGGATCTGTGTGATCGGAGTCACTGAGAAGGGCAGAGTGGCAAGCACACTTTGTCTCACACTTTGGCTCGTCTTAACCTCCTTTTCCACCGGGATTCCTCTCAGCGCCACTGTCCCCCCTGCAGTCCCATGAGGAAGCCCCCCCCCCCACTGGGCTCCGGTGACCCCCCACGTTCACAGCCATGCTGCGGGGCAGCGCACGAGGTTATAGGCATGTGTTTACTTGTCTGTTTTAACCCCCGGACTTCGCATCCTCTGGGCCTAGGAAATCACCGAGGTTGGCAGACATTTACCAGATGAAAGTTGCATGAATCACACCTTGGGCTCCTTAATGAGGAAGAGAAAGACATTTTCCTTGCATTTCACTCCCAAACCTAAGCCTCCAGTACCGCAGTCTCTTCATTACCGTGTTCAGGGCCACAAGCTTCAGCTGTCCAGCTGGACTGAGAATGCTACTCGATGTCACTAGGAAGCTGCGTTCAGCTTTGACAGCGAATGCTCTTTACTGGTTCCTGCCGGTGATTAGGGTTAACTGCCGTCTTGGTATCAATTCTGAAAAATACAGTAACTGAATTCATTCTAGAAAGTAGGAGAAACAAGCCCTATTTTTAGTATTCCTTTGTAGTTAGGTCTTCTCTGTAAATCTGTTGTAAACTGAAACATGTTTGACTCTCTTCCATTCTTCTTACTTGTTCTCACTTTGCCAGTTTTGATCTCCTTAGATGTTGAATCATATTTCTGGAATGAAACAGTCATGGGCTTTTTTATCATTTGCTTCTTTCCTATTTAATTTAGAATAGAGAACAGAGTGATAAAATTAGATACAAGAGGCCTCTGTGTGTCATCAAGTAACCTAGTCTACTTTGGGTAACAAAAATAAAATCCCTCTAAATAATTTCTAGCTCATTTTGAACCAATTTTGTTAAGCTGAATGGCCTCCGGTCTGTGTGAGGAGTACGGGAAACTCAACTCTCCCCCAAGTGAGCCCAAGAAAGTTTGTCCTGACAATTAACATTTTCCTTTCCTTAATTTCATTCCGTTGCTCCTCATTATGACCCCTGTAATTAGTGTGCTCATTACCTCCCCTACATAATTTCTCTGCCTCCTTGATGTTCTCCCTTCATGTGTTCTGAGGCTGCCTCCTTTCCTCGCTCTTGAATCCCCTGCTCCCTTTTCTCTGGAGGGGCTCATGGTCAAGACTGTCAGAGTGAGAGAGAGGCTTCTCCAGTCACCCAATCAGTAGCCCCACCATATTTTTCTTTGTCTTAAGAGAACTTTTTAGGGAGGGAAGAGAATTGTAGAGAAATGGAAGAGCTCTAAGATAGGCTTGTCCTGTGTTGTTGGGGGGATCCGGTCCACTCTTTGGTGCCGTCTCGCCACTCACCCCGATCTAGATTAGACCCCCACTTCTGGCTGGAGAGCGTAGCTGTAAGCCCACGGCGTCGCCCTCGGCTCAGGAAGGGGGTTGTTGGAGATCTTTATATTCCTCTGTCTTGTTTGTAAAGCAAGTCCCAAGAGCCTTCATTTCTTGTTCTCTTTCCTTACTTCCTTTGTCTTTCTCTGCTCACCACTCTCTTCTTTCACTCACATTAATGCGATCTTCTGGAGCTTATGAATGGATGTGGACTATACACTGGAGTGCAGAAACTTGACCTCCCAGGGGCTTTGAAAATGAAAACCAAGATCATCCTGTCACCCTGCTTTGTGCTTTCAGAAATTATCTCCTTACCCAAGATGTTTCTGTTACTGCCTTGATGCATTTAGGTTTTTTTCCTCTAATGAGGGCAAAGCATTTTATCTCATCTTCCCCGTGTTCTCACGAAATAGACATGGAGAGTGGTACCTGCAGGAAATTTAACACCTATCCGTCGATTTATGGTGGAGCCAAGTGGTACCTACATCTGGGTTGACCCACCCTCCTGAAATCCACGCCTTACAGAACTCTTCTCTGGGTCATGCATTGAAGCGTTCTCTGCAGGGGAGCTAGGCAGGAAATACAACAATTTTGAAGCCACCAAGGACCCCTTAAGATGGCACTCCACGTCCTGACACCGAGCCCCTACCATGCACCATGTGCTAGGGATACCGAGAGGAACAGAAGTGGTCCCTGGTTTTGAGTTGCTTCCAGATCAGTGGGGGGAGACAGTGACATGAACAGATAATTATCCATGATGTGTTAAGTGTCCAGGGTGCGGCTGGGGTGGCGGTATCCTTGGGAAGGCTCCCCAGAGGAAGGCAGTGGCCCTGCTGAATCGCTCTCCTGGGCCGCTCCTCAGTTCTCCGCGTTCCTGTGCGGCTCACCCAGACTCACGGGCACCGTAGCCGCTCTTGATGCTGCTGCTGCCTCCCTCTCGTGCTGCCTCTCGTCACCCGTCCTGCAGGGTGCGAGCTCTCAGTGAGAAAGTCTGTCCCTCTTGACACTTTGGGTGTGGATAAGGAAAGGAGTAAATGTTCCATGCTAAGCATATTGTCAAGTGCTATGAATGTCATGAAGGAGGAAGTTTTGAAAGTGTGATTTCTTCACGTTTACAAAACGAACAAGTGACTCAGATCTATTGTACACATTCACAAGAGCTATGTCCTAAGCTGATCCCGATTTTGAAGTCATGTCTTCTTTGCTTGTGGGGAAGGTGTGCAAGAGGGTGGAAAGTGAAGGGGGGCGTGGGGAGAGGAAGGAAGGCTTATGGACCAGGGCTTGGTGCTAGAGTATGTAAGCGGGGCTGCCTTTGCTTGGGCTCTGTGGTATGGACGATTTCCCACATCTCTTAGCTCCTTCCTTCCTGTCTTGTCGTCTTCTTTCCCTTTTCTCCCTCCCTCCCACCTCCTTCCCCTCCCCCCTTCCTCCTCTTCTTTCTCCCTTTCTCTCCCTCTCTCTCTCATTTTACTTCTTCTTTCCACTTGGCAGGCTTTTTTTTTTTTTGGTATGTTTTCTGTTAGACTAACTTCAGACAAGACCCTCCAAACTGAAAACAGATGTCCATGCCGGCCAGAGCGTCTATGGATTCATTACTGTTGGAAGCCTGGGTAGCCCTGCCCCGATTGGTTGGGAGCGCTCTGCGAGCTGGGGAGCCGAGCTGCATTTGGGTGGCTTCGCTGACTTTGTTGCTGACAGCATCCTTAAGCCGCACTAGATTTGGACCCTCCGGCTCTGACCTTTCTAAATTTCTTCCACATTGAGTGCACTTTGAGGATTATTCGTTCATTTGTTCTTTCTTTTTTAACAAGACTACATTGTGCCATCATCAAAAACGAATTTTTAAACATATCAAGAATAAATGTTGATACTCCTCGACCACGCCGAGTCAATCCTGTAGGAGTTAGATAGGCCGTCCAACTCCAGGCCTGGCCTCACTGAGTCACCCGGGAGCTTCCCCTTCTGAGCGCTCTCCCTAAGTGGATGGCTTCAGTGGCCCTTCACCTTTTATCCTTGGGGGTTACAAATGCATCATTGAATCTGGAGAAACTTTATAAAACAAAATATGGGGACGCCTGGGTGGCTCAGTTGGTTGGGCAGCTGCCTTCAGCTCAGGTCATGATCCCAGTGTCCTGGGATCAAGTCCCACATCGGGCTCTTTGCTCGGCGGGGAGCCTGCTTCTCCCTCTGCCTCTGTCTGCCTGTGCTCGCTCTCTCGCTCTCTCTCTCTCTGACAAATAAATAAAATCTTTAAAAAAAAAAAAACAAAATATGATATTAGCCCTAGCTTTATTCTATTATCAAACCTCCTGTTCTGTTCATGTATTTAGTTATTTTTTTTGTCTGGAGCTCTGAAATGAAAGGCTGGGGGGGAAATATATGAGAGACATGAAATTGCCATGTATTTATTGCCTTGTAGGGGAGGAGACAAGTTTGAAATAGTACAAATGTTATTAGGATCATACATCTAGAAAATACCATGGCTTGAAATGGTGTCATAGTCCCTGTGTTACCCAAAGTTGAAACTCTGCAGTTTTAAAGTTGAGCAAGTATAAACTCTAAAGTTCCTTTTTTTAATGTTATGATCTCTGGACTTGATTTCATAATTTGTTTCAGTTTGACAAATCAAATAAACAAATCCGTCCCGTCCCCATTGCTGTCAGTTCCACTTATCTCATACGTATTACTTGGTCTCATGAAGAGTGCTGGATATGGAAAGTGAGAACTAGATAATTATTCTTCAGAAATCTTAGATATCTTCCCTGATTCCTGTACCATCAACTCACAGGCACACAGTGGACTCCAGGATTTTGTCATCCTCTTTCAGTCTTTTTTCTATATATGCCATTTTTCAAAATTAATTAATCATACTACATATACAGCTTGAATCTCATTTTTTCCGCCACATGTTATAACATAAGCATTTTCCGATGGTAAAGATGGTTTTCTGTTGCTATCAGATCTTGTGAGTGGTGATGCCATAGTTCAGTTAAATTTAGTCTGTCAGATAAGGAGCTTTCCCCAGTGTTGCTCTGTTGTAAGAACTGCTGGACTTGAACATGATGGCACAGGCAGTCTGCCCTACCTGGGGGAACTCAATAAATGCAAGATAATTTTACATGTTTGATGGCTGATCGTTATACTTTCCTATGAACATCAATGGCTTGGGGGCAGATAGAATCAGAACCAATCGAAAGGCATCATGGAGAATAACTTATTTCTTGGATTATGACCTCTGTCCTCTTGCATTTTGGTAATTTTCTTCTGCACAGATGTGGAGTAGAGAATGTAGAGTGGCATGACCTATGCAGCGTTCTGTGGATCCCTTCTGGAAAATTAGTAATTAGATCAAGGACCAGCTTGTCTTATTCCACAATGATCTGCCTTCAGAACAGTCTTCTTCATTGTTTTCATCTTATCAGTTTCTATATTACAACAGTCAAAGCAGTCTCTTGTCTCAGCCACAAACCATTCACTGAACGTTTCTTAAGTTCTTGCACCTTGCCTGGGCTCCCTGAAAATATGAAGATAAAAAAGGCAGAGTTCCTTCCCTTAAGGAATTCAGCGTGAGAGGAAGGTAGAGAAGGAAACAACGATCACCGTGGGTACAAAGACGCTCAGGAAGCTGAAGGAGGAATCACCCTGGCTTTGAACTTCACCGAGGAAATACTTGACTTGAGTTTTGAAGAGTGGTCAGAGCTTGCCCGGTCAGTGAGGGGCTAGCAGAGGTGCACAACAGCATGGCAAGTGAGGGGAAACAGTCATCGGTTTGGGGTGGTTACGCGGGATGGGCCCGAGGTGTATAGCAGAAGTTGCTGAAGATGCTCTGGGCCAGCTAATGAAGTCTTGTCCCCTTTAGGAGGGCACATATTTAGCAAGATAACTACCTAGAGTGGGGGGACTAGATCGCGGAGAGGCTGAGGCAGAGAGATAAAGGAAGAACTTTCTATAATATTCTAAATAGGAAATGCCAGGAGCTTGATTTAGGGCAGAAGCAGTGAGAACAGAGGGGAGGAGACAGAGTGAAGTTTGCTTAAAGTCTGAAGATAGAGATGGGAAAGGGTATGCAAACAAGTCACATGTAGTGTCTTGGATGCCTGGATGGGTGGTATTTCCAACCATGTAAAATAAAGAATACATCAGATGAACCTAAAAGGGATTTCTCACCTTCTGATCCGTACTTGCTTCGTACTCTACCATGGATCTAAAGAACTAAGAGTTGTAGACCCTCCCAGTGCTGGCTAGTCAGGTTTTCCTATCCCATGGTTTTTCTAGTTAATGGCCCAAAACAAAGAAATAGAAGGTGTACATTAGATTTCCTGCTTTTGCTCGGTAACCTAGAGAAGATCATTTATAAACTATATCCTATAAGAAGCACTAAATGAAAGTACAGAGTTTGGCGAAATTTTCAATATTTATTGGCTTAAAATGGATACTGTATGACTGGGTCTTGACTGATTGATTTTTGCCTCACAGGTAGAATGCACTGGGTTCTGTTATTTTAAAACCTTCATACTTTGTGGGTTTCCTGGGTGGCTTAGTGGGCTAAGTGTCTGACTTTGGCTCAGGTCATGATCTCAGAGTCCTGGGATCGAGCCCTGTGTCAGACTCTGCACCCAGCGGGGAGTCTGCTTGAGGTTTTTCTCCCCTTCCCCCCGCCCTTACCTGGCTCGTGTTCTCTCTCTCAAATAAAATAAAATCTTTTAAAAAAATAAACCTTCACATTTTGACATATGACATAGTTTGACTGTATTTAAATAAATGGAGGCAAATTAATACATGATGTCAGCTGAGGACAAAGGATATGTCTGAAACAAGAGTAGATAAATTAACAAGTACATGATAATGTGAAAGGGTCCATCTTTTTAAAATGTCAGCTCACTTGGAAGAAGAAATGATCTAAAACTCTTCATTCGGTTTACTTTGAAGATCTTGGGAGAGTGTGTTGAAAGAGCCATGGAAGTGAAAACAGGCAGCAGATTGAAGATGTCGATAGTGCTGTGTCAGCCAACTACAAGTGGGCTCATTCAGGCCTCGCTCTGCCCTGAGGCATGGAAGCACTCATCCTGTTTCAAACCCTGGATTGGACAGTCATGTTGTTTCTCTTGGGTTGATTCCATAGCACGTGATTTTTTATTTAATTGAGCATATATGTTGTACACACCCACTCTATGCTAGCTCTGGGGGAATTCTGAATAATAATATTAATAATCATAACAGTATTTACTGATCACCTGCTGTTTGTCAGATATCATTCCAAGAACTTTTCATAGATCAACTCATTTAGTCCTCATACGGGTCCGTGAAGGACGTATGATTATTAGCTCCATTTAACGACTGAGGAGACTGAAGCAAAGAAAAGATAAAGTAACTTGCCCAAGAGCACCCAGCTAAAAGTGATGCAATCAGGATTTGAACCCAGGCAGGCTGTCTCCAGAGCCCATGTTCCTAATTACAGTAGTTCCCACTTCTTACCTCCCAGAAGAACCTGGCTTGCTCACCACTTTCTCTTGGAGGTTCATCTTCATTCTTCACCCCACCTTCAGAGATCCTCTGGGTTACTTGTGCACTTTGTTCAAAATACATGTATGATTTCACATTTTTTATTATTATGTTTATTGTGCAAAATGTTAGTATTTGTAACTCTCTCCTACAAGACCCAATCTTAATCCTCTTTGCATCTAGACTTGGCATTTGTGTGTCGTTTGGCTGAGAGCAGATGTTCAGTAAATGCAGCTTGAGTTGAGTTGGCTTGACTTGGATGCACAGTGCTTCTCCTCAGGGAGCTTTTGGTCTACCTGGAAAACAGTTTCTGTCTACATGAAGCAACTGAATAATGAAGAGGTTCAAGTTAAGAATACAGTAGAGCCAGTATTACCGGATTTCAAAGGAGATTGTCTGCAGGGACTGGGTTGATTGGGTTGGATTGGATCGCTTCTCCAAGTACATAGAATCTGAGATGAGTACAGATTAAAAGCCAAGAAAAGGAAGAATACTGATCCGACGGTTGACTTGAGGAGGCTATGAGTGAAATGCTCACATTGAAGGGGGCAGCAGAACCGCATCAGAAATGTAGGTTGAAAGAGCCTTATCAGTGACACAGATCAGAGGTGAGCTCCTCAGAGAGACCAATCCTGTTCTCTCCCGGGAGCTTCTTTCCACAGTGTCTTGTACATGCATCATCCTCGCAAAACTGCTTTGTACTGTATATGTAAGGTCCTTTGTGACTGAGTTCCCTGAGGGCAAGGACCGTTCTTTGCCAACATCAAGGACAGTTCCTGGCACATCATAGTGGTCAAAATAATAATAGTGGCAGTAACAATTTACAATTACATACGTATGTAACATTGATATAGATAGATAGATAGATAGATATAGATATATATATTACATAACATTTACTAGATTCTTATTATGTTCTAGCCAGTCTTCTGATTGAATTGTATTAATTCAATCTCTGTGGAATTTTACTGCGCTGTGAAGGTTATGACATCTTGTAAATCTTTATGTAGACCCTATTTGGACATGATCTACATCTTAATTCTGCAAAAGCTGTGCGTGCACGCACGTGCGCTCACACACACACACACACACACACAAAGCAGAGTCTGAACCAGAGCCTGCAACTATTAGAAACCAGGAATCTGTTTGTTCAGTGGTGAGTTGGCCCAACCAAGCAGCTAGTGTTCAGGACAGGCCGCCCATCCCAGGAAGAAACTAAGAGACAATGCTGGGCAACCAACAGTCCAGTGGAGTGAACCATAAAACAGTGCGTGCGCACACACACACACACACACACACCCTGCTCTTAATTCCAAGCCAAAGGGACTGGGCCTGCTGACATACTTCCTTTTCTACTTAGAGTCTCAGTCCTAGCTCACAGGTAGGGCCTCTCCTAGACCCAGCTGTGGGTTACAGGCTATGGGGCAGGAGAAACAGTCAGGAATCGACCTGGACACACACAGCGTTTCAATTGGAATCAGTGTTCTTTTGCCCATTAGGGAGGCCCCCCTACAAATCTTCCCTGTACCGGGTCAGCCCTTCCAAATATGTTAGAATAGTGCAAGGAAAATAAGCTGGACAGGGCAATAAGCATTTCGAGCAATCAGGAGATGTTTGCAAAGTATTTTCTTCATATGCCGCTAACGTTCAAGAGAAAAGTACTTTCAGAAAAATGTTCAGGCTTAATTGAAAAAGCACACAGTAATCAACTTTTATTCCCAGCTGGCATAAAACTGTCTTACTGGTAGCCAAATTTGGGATGCCTGAAGACAGACAAATGACTAATACTCCGGCTGTGTGTGGCCAGGACCAAATGTATTTTCTGACCACAAGACCATGTCTGGACTCTCCTTTATAATTACCACACGGCCTACTATAATTGTAAAACTTATATTTACTTCCTGCCTTTGACATGTAATTCAGGGTCCAAGGCTGCACCCCAAGCTGGAGTGAAGTCGTCTCTGTTACTTGTTTAAAATCTATAAAGTCATCATTGTGCAAGGATGTGTGTGTGTGTGTATTGCCATGTCTATTAAATACATTAAGGACATCCTTGTGAAAAATGTGCCCACCCTTGCCTTGTCAGATGAAGCGCTTTTTCAGATGTGTAATCAGATGTTTATTGAACTATTCCTACATGCCAAGAACAGTTAGATTCTAGGAAACACCAGTGAGCAAGACCGCAAAGTCCCTTCTTTCCGGGAAGAGGACGGGGGAGGGGCAAGGAAGAAGGGAGGAAGACAGGCAAACAGCGCTTATGGATTTGTGCCTTACAGAGTCACAACCCAGCACCGTGAGAGAGCGTGCTGGGGTGGCCTCTTTTAGCTTGGGACGTCAGAGAAGGTAGAAATTGAGAGAAAGGGCTAGATTTACTCGATTTAGACTTAAGGAATATAGTTTAGAACCAGTCGACAGAACTTGCCAATGGTTCAGATGTGAGGAACAAAGGAAAATGAGTAATTAAGAGTATTTCCAAAAGTCTTGACTTGAGCAGCTAGAAGGATGATGGCTGACTGGGGGCCATCGAAGGCAGAGCCGTTTAGCTCTTCACTACCAGTCATAACTGACTGATCATGAACCCACATCTTGGGGTTCAACAGAAGCCCTCACCACCCCCTAACTTTACGTCACAGGGGAATATTCATACACTTTTGAAATTCTTTGGGCACTTGGTTACTACTTCAAGCATTTCCATGCTTTCTCGTTCCTCTTCATGTTCATTTTATGACATCTGAAGAAATCACATCCGAAATTACTAACTCACACCCCGACACATCCCTTATGGCCACTCTGGAGACCTTAGTTCCTGTCTGCACTTCCTCCGTCTGCACATGGCTTGGGTGCCCTGGGCCCAGGCACGGACGGAAGGGGCGGATTTCAGATTTGCCCACCAGATCACAGGTTGACCGCTGACACTTACTTCCAACAACGGACCTGGTGTGTGCGCGTGGAACACAATATGACTAATTTTCATGTTTTTCACTTTATAATAAGGGAAACTTTTGCGCTCTCTTTTAATAATGATTAAATTGACTTAATCCACTTATTTCTTTATTATAATATCTCTATTTCCTACTTTTGCCTTAAAAATATTGTGGGGCTGAAGTTTTCTGCCCTATGCAGGAGGAATAATAATAACAGAGTTGTTCTTCAGGGGTACTTAGTGTGAGGATTAAAGGCAATAATGTATATAAGGTACTCGGTGCATTGGTGGCTGCGTAGCAGGCAGTAACCTTGAGGTGTTATTACTAATAAAATAATAATCTGGGGGAGGAAAGTGTGGCTCCCAGAACCTACACACTGGTTTGAGTCTTCAAATTAAGCAGGCCAACAAAACAGAGCTGTACACTGATTTACGAAATCCCTGCCTATCTCTGATCAAAACCTATAATGTTTTTAGATTTCAGATTTCTCAGGTGTTTGAGAGAATTAGGATAGATAACTTCAGTTTTAAAAACTCATATTTTTTCTCTCCAGTCTTCCTTTACCAAGCTTATCAACAAGTCTTACCTTTGGAGCAACTAAATGAGTGTGACTGATAGTTACTGCCAGATGTGACCTTCTGTTAGCACATCAGTGATCCCAACATTGATATCACTTTCTATAAATATCAATTTTGGGTGAGGAAATGTTCTATCTCAAGAGAGGGTTAGCTATTGAGGATCTTTCTCTTTTTAGACTCCCAGTCCGTGAACTATTACTCACTGTTGGCATTCTTCCTCCGTCTTACTTTTGTCACCTTCTTTCGTGATCACGGATGTTGATAGCCACCTACAGTTCTGAGTTCCACGCAGCCTTCCTTAGTGGTCAGCCTTGCATTTGAGTTGTGCTTTGCTGCTTCCTCTACCTTTTCAAATTTAAAAATAGAAAAGAAAAAACAAACCCACAGCCTTTCCCATTGGCGGAACTCTGTTATTCATTTAACAGATTTTCTGGTGAATTCCATCATATCACATATATAGTCAGAAATCTGCCATCAGTTCAGAAGAAGCTCTGTAAGAAATGGACAAAGAGAGACCTTAATTTTGACTACCAAACAGGCAATTAGAAGTTGGCAGTAGGCGCCCACAGGAGGCGACTTTGGAAAGTGAATTAAAGAGACAGAGCACTCTTAGCTCTTAGGTCCTTGACTTTGCTCCTTGTCCACCTTTCCTGAGTCCTGGTGAACAGCCACTGGGTTGATGAAGGACTCCTCTAGGAGTCTAACGGTCACTCTGTGAATACCAAAGACAGGTCCGGGGAAGCACGAAAACCCTTCATAGGTCCCATCCCACAACACAGCAAACATACTACAATATTGGCAACCTCCACATTAAATATACTTTCATTGCTGACAGAATTTTTTGAAGATATCTTCATAGTTTTTTGTTTCTTTGTTTTTTAAAAGATTTTATTTATTTATTTGAGAGAGAGAGCATGAACAAGAGAGCAGAAGCAGAATGAACAACAGAGGCAGAGGGAGAAGCAGGCTCCCCACTGAGCAGGAGCCTGATACGGGGCTCGATCCCAGGACCCTGAAGGCAGACGCTCAACTAGCTGACCCACCTAGACACCCCAAAAATATCTTTATAGTCTTGCTTTAGAAATAGGTTGATTACAAGTAACTAGTAATTGTAATAACTATTAATAGTAATAACTATTAATATATCAGCAATTATCTTAGCATACCTGGGAATTATTAAGTTTAAACCTAAATTCAGCCTACGTATTGCTTCCAAATGAAACATTTTTGATTACCAAGTCAACACCTTTTTAAAAAGATTTTATTTATTTGAGAGAGAGAGAGTGAGGGAGAGAGCACAAGTTGGCCTGGGGCAGGGGGGGCAGAGGCAGAGAGAGAAGCAGACTCCCCACTGAGCAGGGAGCCCGGTGTGGGACTCGATCCCAGGACCCGGGGATCATTACCTGAGCCAAAGGGAGACGCTTAACGACTAAGCCACCTGTGCACCCTGGCCTAGACATTTGTACAGGTCCTTGAAAGGCTAAAAGGCACCATACCTGAGTGGCCAATGTTAAAGATGCCCTACCTGGGAAGTCCTATGCTCTGAATTCTCCACCTGCCTTCTTCAAAGAATGAGAGCTGCTTTGAGGGACACTTCTCTAGGAAAACACAACAAGCTGACATACAGGTAGCAATAGTCTGTAAAACAAGGTGAAATCCCTACAAAAACAGAGTAACTAGGGGCAGAATCCCTGGTGCCAGCCATTAGTTCACTGGGTGACCTTGAACAAGTGCTCTGTGGCTCTTTTCCTGCCCCCAGTGGTACTCTTCTGGACAGGCACTCCATCTGGCCAAGGTCGGAGGCCCGGGCCATCAGTTCTAGGAAAAGAACGGTGTGCAGGACCATCTGAACCTGAGACAGGGGTCTCCCTCCTCCATTAAAAACAAAGCAGTTTTTAACATGGATGTTATTTTGCCAGAATGAAAGAAGGAAGGGGAGACAAAAGTCAGTAAGGACAGGAAGGGGGGGGAGAAAGAGGAAGGAAAACACTGTCAACACTTGCATTTAAAAAAAGCTATTGATCTTTGATGTCTGTACAAAATGATGTCTCCCTTCTCCAGAAGGAAAGGCTTTCACATGAGATACTCAGTCTCATTATCCCCCTCGGAAGCCATCCAGCATCTTTTTGCCCTCAGTAAGGAGCAAGTGTGATGAAGTGAAAAGAAAGTAAATTTCAGAATCAAATAGTCTCTCCAAAGGCAGCTTTACCGTGCGTGTGCTTAGCAGTTCTCAAAGTATGGACCAGGGACCCCTAGGGTTCTCCTAGGGCCTTTCCAGGTACCCACAAGGTCCTGACTGTATTCATAATATGAAGATGTCACTTGTCTTTTTCACTCTCTCTCTTTCCATAAGTATATTTTTCCAGAGGCTTCATGACATGACGTTGCAACAGACTAGATGCATATACAGATATCAAAATTCCACTAAACTATTTAAAAATTTTATTTATTTATGTATTGAGAGAGAGAGAGAGAGAGAGAGAGAGAGAGAGCAAGTGGGGGAGGGGCAGACGGAGCAGTAGAAAATCTGAAGCAGACTCCCTGCTGAGTGTGGAGCCCCATGCAGGGCTCAGTCTCACAACCCTGAATACGACCCAGGCTGAAATCCAGAGTCAGATGCTCAATCCACTGAGCCCAGGTGCCCCTCAAAATCTAACTGTCTTCTATTAAGCCAAACAATAAAGATATTTTCAAAAATGTAAAAGCAATGCCACTCTAATTGTAGATTACTTTTAGTTTTAAAAATACCATTATGTTAATAGGTAATGGAATTTTTTTTTTTTTTAAGTTTTATTACTTTAAGTAATCTCTACACCCAGGGTGGGGCTCAAACTCACAACCCTGATATCAAGAGTCACATACTCTACTGACTAAGCCAGCCACATAGCCCAGGAGTCTTTTTGTTTTTTTGCGGTTTTTGTTTTTGTTTTTAATGAATTGATAAATGCATATTTTCAAAATCCTTAGTCTTAATGTCTGCTATGGCAAAAATTGATAGCTATAACCCCAAATAAGTTTTTTGGGGTCCTCGGTAATATCAAAAAGTGTAAAAAAGTGTCCTAAGACCAAAAAGTTTGAGAACCCCTGAGCTAGCTAATGGTATTTACCATTTATTGAATGTTTCCTTGTGCCAGGGGCTTTGCAAAGCATGCTACATTTTTATCTCCTTTAATCTTTGCAACGAAGCTATAAAGTAGAGGCTTTCAACAAAGATCTTGCTAGCCCAAGGTCTCACAGCTGGAAGTGAAAGAGATAACCAGGCCCTTCTGACTCCAAAGCCACATTCTTGATTACTGGACAGGACTCCCTCACAAATTAATTCTTTGAAAAAGTTATCTCACTGCTCTAATTCTGTTTCCTTATCAAAACTGGGCAGAATCCTACCTATCCTGCAGGATTCTCTTAAGAACTGAAGAGTTAATATGCATCCGAATGCCTAGCAAGGTTGCCTAGCACCCAGCAGACCCTGAGAAAACATTAACCTCCTTCCTTCCTTCCTTCCATTCCCTCCTGTCCTTGGCACAGTGTTAAACCAACGTGGCTCAGCATCTTCCCTTTTTCCCTCTAGATGGTCTTCAAGCCGACAGAGAGGCCGATGGAACAGAAGGAGTTGATGAAGATATGATTGTGACCCAAAGTCAGACCAACTTCATCTGCCCCATTACTCAGGTACTCTCTCCTTCCTCCTTCCCAGAAAGACAAAGCAATTCGCTTCGTAGAAGACTCCTGTTTGCGTTCTAACTTGATTTCACATCTGGGGTAAGGAGGGAGGAAAGGAAGTGATGAGGTCCAGGAGGATATGGGGGAGGTTCCCTGGGCTGGCAAGATTTTTCAGTCAGTCATGCCCTGAGGGATCCTGGAGGAAATTCTTGGCCCACGGGCCAGCTGACATTGGTGCCACGGTCTCCCTGCATTTTCCTCCGTGGCCATCTGCCCCAACAGTGATCCAAAGCCACGAGGCTGCGAGGCTGAACACGGGAAGCCCCCAGAGGAGGAAAAAACAGTTCCAAATAATCGGTGACTTGGAGAAGTTCCCGGAAGTGGATCATTCTCATTCCTGAAAGCTGAATGTCTCATTGATTGCAGGTGGAAATGAAGAAGCCGGTGAAAAATAAAGTGTGTGGACACACCTATGAAGAGGAAGCCATTGTGCGCATGATTGAGTCCAAACACAGGCGGAAGAAAAAGGCCTGGTGAGTCGACACCGGAAGGGAAGGGAGCCTTCCCAGTGGTGGTCAGTCAGCGGTGGTGTGCTCACGCTAGAGGAAAAGACACTTCCACGTCCCCCCTAAAGCCCACTCCCCTCCCTCGTAGTGTAAGCACGGAAGCCGGCTTTCTGGAAAAACAATACACGACGGAAAAGTGAGTCGTTTGCTCAGGAAGGAGCTGAAGCAACTTCAGCCACACCTTCTAGCGAGGAGGGAAAGGAATCTGGTGCAAGTTCCATTATTAAAGAATAGGAATGGTCATGAAATTGTGCTATAGCCTGAGAAAAGATTAATGGGAACTGTGATACTAAGAGATTTCTTTTTCCCCTTCTGTGTATACTTACACAAGGAGGAATGGCAAGTTTTCTTGCATCCTGCGATACAGGTAACTTGGTTAAGACGTTCTGAGGTAAGATTTGTATCCAGGGGTCTTGATCAAGATTGAATTGTCAGGGAAGACCTTTCATTATCTTTAATTTTCCGAGTAACTTCCTGAAAGGGTCAAGTAAATTTGTGAATCACTTCAATGAGAATTTTTTTTTTAATTGGAATGTTTGGAGAATCTTCTTTCACCTGCATTTTATATGTATTTCCACCCCCTTGCCACCCCCCGCCCGCACATTCCCACCCACCCTGGTGCACAGCCTCGGAGAACGGTGGCTCCGCGCCTGTGATAACATGGAATCCTGGGTTGGCTAGACTCACTATAATTCACTTTGGCATTTCTTGTGCTCTTATCGCAGATTTGTTGTAGGAATGGAATTGCAGGTGTGACCAGTTCTCAATGGACTTCTGATAACAGTCACTTTGATGTGTGGCTCCCTTCTCCATCACTCAGAAATTTGCTGGTGCAGACCCAGAATTGGAATTCCCCACCACTCCTCTTATGGGCGTGGACTTAGAGATAGGGTATTTGAGACTCGAAATATCTTAATGGTCATTCAGTCAAGTCATTCACCCTATTTGTCCCAGAAAAATGCCCTCATTTTTGAGGGCATTTTGAGGGCATTTTGCAAGGCTGCAAAATTAAGAGTGTTCAAATACATTTGTATCTGTTTTGAGTCTCTGCTTACCGTTAAGATGTTGGATTTCCCTAGTGACCCTTCCACTTTCCCTGTGAATATAATTTCCTTTGTTTCTGGACTTCTAAGCCTTCCCTTTCCACTGACTTTTTTCTGTGTTCATTCTCTGAGAAACAACCTTTTAGTTTGCAAAAATGATGATTGCTGAGAATAGATATTGCCAGATAGTTCTGTTTCACAGCTCTCGCTTTCTTAAAGTTTGCGATAGGCACTGAGAGCGAAGCACATTTCTCACACCAGTCCCAGGGTGGGGATGGTGACTTCACGAACAGGCTCACTCACGTGTCAGTGGGTCTTCCTAATCACATGTTCGATGTTCTAACATCTTTTGGCTTTTTTGAGTTGTACGTGCTAGTTGGACACACGCAAGTAACATTTGTCACTTAGAAAAGTGTCTTTTTTCTGTCGTGCTTCTGTACCATGAACATAGATTCTGCAAACTGCAGATTCTCATAGCTTAATAATGATTATTAATGTTTAACGTAGATAATAACGATTAAGTCCAAGTGGAAGAAGTTGGGGGGGGTGCGGTTCAGAGAGAAGGTGGTATTTTTACTGGGCATTGAAAAAATGAGAAAAATTTCAGAGAATGATGAAGAAGAGTTCTTCTGGCCAACAGGCTCGCCCATTCAGAGCCTGTTCTGCTTGGTGGTCAGAAGGCACGGTTGTGGTTATTGTGTGAGAGGGAGAGTAGAAGGAAGCTCTGCACAAGAACAGGAAGGAGAGTGGTGTAAAAACTCATTATAGAGGGGCGCCTGGGTGGCTCCGTTGTTAAAGTGACTGCCTTCAGCTCAGGCCATAATCCTGGAGTCCTGGGATCGAGTCCCGCATCGGGCTCCCTGCTCAGCAGGGAGTCTGCTTTTCTCTCTGACCCTCTCCCCTCTCATGCTCTCTCTCTCTCTCACCAAGTAAATAAATAAAATTTCTAAAAAAAGACTCATTATAGAGATGTTAAATGTCACGATTTCATTCGTTTCCTCATCTATAAATTGCTGATAACGATTGTAATCGCCTCCCTGGTATGTTTGAAACTTGAATAAGATATACGTGAAGTACTTTCGGGCCCCTGGCCCATGGTAAGACTCGGCAAACTGTACCCACCCCCACCACCGCCGCCCTCAGTCTTGCTGCCATTATTCTGCAGGCAGGAGACAACACTGCAGGGTTCTGAGGGAATAAGGTGAGTCAAGCTGGAGGTGAGGAAGTTGCTCTAATACAACTCAAGAGGTGGGTTAACGAGGCATGAGGTGACAACGTCAGTGAGAATGCATGTGCAGGAGATTAAGTCACGATGACAGGAGCCTGACTGAGGCAAGAGTCTGAGGCAGAAGGGAACGAGAACGGAGGCACGGCTGGCAGGATTTGGCAAAATTGAGAGTTGAAGGGAGGAAGAAGGAGTGGAGGATATTTCTAAACCGGGTGTCCAGAAGGGGTCATTAACCTACAGAGAGGGCAGGAGGGATGAACACATTTAGGAAGGATTATAAGAGGCACAGCTGGGATCATGCGAAGCTTGGGGACCTTGCAACACAGCCAACTTGGAAGTGTCTGGAAGGCATAGAAAATGTGAGGTGCTGAACCCGGGAGAGAGCTCTGAGCTCAAGACGTCATGGAGAGATTATTGGTAGAGGAATCAAACCCACTCACCTGCCCCTCAGGGGCAGCTCTGGCTGGCATGTGACAGCTGGCTGAGAGCCACCAAGGACGGGACTGTGATCTGGCTCCAGGGAGCATGAGGCCACTAGCCCCACTCTGCTCACCACCCGCCTCAGGGCCCCCTGTGGACCCTCAGAAAGGCACCGCACTCATTAAAGGCAAGACAGAGGAAGAAGACCCCCACGAAACCATCTGAGGCGCGGCCCGACGAGCCAGGAAGAGAGATAGGGGAGGTGGGGATGACAGGAGCAGTGGGGGCGGTGCACACAGTCCTGGAGACAGGCCGCATTTGGCACCAGATTACACCTCAGGGCCTCTTCATCAGCTACTCCAGAGCTTCCTGACGGAGCGCGAAGCAGTGTCATTTCCCATGATGCATGTGAGCCTGAGGAGCCGCTCTAGGTCCCCTTTGTTTAAAAATGTCTGTGACACATCCACCTTGAGAAATCTCAGTCCTTCCTCCTAGATGGTTCTAGTTAACATTTTGTCAGACTGGAGATCCAGGTACGTCGTATGACTGGGCGCTGACTGGAATCGTCCTGGCCGTGCTTAGTCTCTGCGAGGATCCTTCTCCTCTGGTATGAGTCAGGAGAAAATTGTGGAGACTCGCAGCCCTCACTGAATACGGTAGTTAAAACAATTTCCTGAATAACTGGGCCGTGCGTTATCTCCCTAACAGAGCTGATTGTCACAGTAATAAGATATTTCCAGTGTTCCACAGTCGTGTCGTTCCCCATTGAACAGCATGTGGAGTAAAATCAAGCTGAGTCGGAATGTGTCATTGAAGAGCCGAGCGCTAGCGTCGTGCTCACCGACCCTAGTTCACGCCTGGCCCGCGGGCCGTCCCGCCTCTCAGAGCCCCCATGTCTTCATCTGCAGAACAGAAATAGCAGCAGCATCTCCTGGGATCTGAGGATTAAAGAAACAGTGGGGAAATCCCAGCCGAGGCCTGGACCAGGAGTGGAGAAGCAAACCACTGATGGGAAGGCTCCTTTGGAACTACAGAACTTTCTTGGCAGTGGAGAAGCAAACCACTGATGGGAAGGCTCCTTTAGAACTACAGAACCCTCAGCTAATCGCGGTAGGGTTAGAAAGGTCCAGACTGTCCGTGTTGTTGTTACTTACCTTATCGCTCAGTGACATGTTATTTTAAACATGGACAGTTACTTGGTGTGTTTAGGTGTGACGGGAATCCATCCCACTCAGACTTCCAGAGGTATCCGTAGACCTCCTCCCAGAGCTGGATTGGACCTTGGAATTCTTGGGACCCAGATCCACAAGCTCACAGGACTCCGAATCTTGTACACGAGAGCTGAGACCAAGGCCAAGTTCCCTGCAGCCTCTGGGACCCCCGAGACCCAGGCTCCCTTTGCTCAGTAGATACTTCCGTGCTCGCTCGATGCTCTGATGGAATGTTCTGCCCTGTCAGTGACCCGAGTGGAGGACCCAGCCTCTCCTCCGAGGCCTGTAGGTCTGACTGCTCACAGTGATGACTCGAGAGCTTAGGATCGGGTACGGCCGCGCCTGGGTTGCTCACCGGGACGTCCTGGGATTAATGCACTAACGCTTCCACGGAGTGTTATGAGGAGTGCCCTGATTCAGTATCGTGTCATTGCGGCCTTGTCTTATCCTTTGTAGCTTAAAAGCCTGTGTTTGTTTGTTTGAGATAGGGTGAGAGCAAGGTTCTCCCTCAGCTCCTGCATCAACCTCCCCTCCAGGAAGTCTTCCCTGAGCCGTCACTCAGGCTGGGCCGAGCGCACCTTGTCACGCTGCTGCAGCAGCTCGTGCGTCCTAGATTGCCTGCGTCCCGCCAGCTCCTCAGTGGGGCAGCCTCCTCTCCACGGGCTCCTTGGGAGCAGAAGCGGCAGACTAGAGCAGAAACCTGAGCCAGTTCCTCAAGCCTCGTCGCACACTGTCCTCCTTATCGCTCCCAGAGGCCCTCTGTTCAGTGTCGTCTTCGTGACAGAAGAAACTGGGGCACGGGAATGAAAGCCACTTGCCCAGCGGGTCACGGCCACGAGGCTTGAGCCCACATCTCTTTCACTCTCGAGCCTGCGTTTGTGTCAAGAGGCCGTCAGCTCCCCTCGGGAGGGCTTTTGGGTGAATGCCTCTGTCCCCCAGAGTTACTCCCTTAAGTGAGGTCACACTTCTTTGTTTGGGACACAGGTCACCCTGGGCTCCATCCCTTTGTCCCCCGGTGAGCAATGAGCCTGCAGGCTCGGCAGCGAGTGAGTGCTTGATCCCATCAGACGTCCTCAGAGTCCTCTCACGCGCTGACCGAGCGGCTGATGTCACCGGGAAGTCCTCCCCGCCTCAGTCCCCACTTCCCCCTCTACGCTTATCCACCGTCTGGATGTCGGGGCGGAAGACTTGGTTCTCGGGAGTGGGGAGGACACGGGCCCGCCGTCACAGTGCATGTTCACCAAGTGACACGTATAACGTGAGGGTGTCCCAGCGCGTGGCATGCTGGGGACCTACTTTGGGTTGCATTTCCGTGTCACAGAAGGTGGAGTGATGGAGAATGTCCTTTGTGAAGTCGTGAAAGTGTCCATATCCTTCTCGTAATCGCAGCTGGTGACTTGCAGGGTTAGAGAAGCCGTTCGCTGTGAGCAGCCAGCGCAGGACCAGGGGGTGGGCGGGGGGCGGACATGTACTTGGCCAGACACCTGCTCCTCTTTCCCACCAGGACCTTTTTACGATCACATTTTAAGACACGTCCCTGCCCATACAGGGCACATTTCATGGTTTTAAAAATAAATATTGCTAGCAAGCATATTATCCATAGCATTGATTGACGCCTTTCTTACATGAAGACATGTTGGTCCAGAAAGCACAGAGAGAATGTTCTCCTTCCTGTTGAACAACCGGGCTTCCTCCCGTGGACAAATCAGAGTTCCCATGATCAGCATTTTTCCCCTTCTGCTTTCTGTCTTTTGTCTTGTATTTTTGATCTTGTCTTGTAGCTGTATTTTTTTTTTGTCTTAATATACCTATGCTTTTTGGAGAGTTGTCTCAGATCACTGGGCCGGAGCTGTGGGTGGGCAGGAATCTAAATTTGTATTTCCCAGACGGGTGCTTAGAACCCAGCACAGGGCTGGGCAAGGGCACGCACGAATGCATGGGTATATACATCGCGAATGTGCAGGATCCAGGGAGATCAGGCATCTTAAATGTGTCAGAAGAGAGATGATCGGGGATGCTAGTCGTAGGAGAGAACGAAGGGGACAACGGGTAATACTGAGCACCACTTTGCCTGTAGCCCTGGAAAATAGGAATTCTGCCCCCACTTCAAACCTGAGGGTGTAGAGGCCCAGAAAGAGAGCATTTGTTGCCTGTGGTCTCATCAGGAGCAAGTAAGTGTTGGCCGTGTTCAGAACCAGGTCACCTTCACTCTGGAGACTGGGCACTCTACCCGACTGGCCAAGTCTACTTCCCGCTGAGAAGAAATCAGGTGACTTCCTCTGGCCTGCTGCCTTCAGAGGAGACCGCATCCAAACAGAGCTGTGGCTTTAAGTATCTCCCCCCCTATGGGTGACTCACATACTGATTTCTTCAGCCACAGCTTTTCCCCTGAGTCTCTGCCAGCCCACGCAGTCTCTACACAGGAGGACTGGTGGGCATTTCGGAGGGAACGTAGACCAACCGGGACTCCTGACTCCATCCCCGGCCTGGTTCGCCTGTTGCTCCTCGTAGAGGTAAAGGGTACCCCCAATTAGCCCGTCAGCCGGGGGCCTGCTCTGATGAAGCTCAGCCCTTCTCTTCCCTTACACTGTGCCTCTGACCCCACAGCAAGTCCTAGAGGTTCTGTTTCCGCTTCCTCCCTGATGACCACCACCTCCAGCCTCCGCCATGCAACGCTCTGCCCCAGACCGTGCGAGGCTCTCCTACTCTGCCTGCCCCCTGCATCAGCAGCCAGAGCCGGGGTATCTACACAAACCAAATCGCGTCCCTCCCCTATCTCGAACCCTCCAGGGTGTCCTCTCCATGTTTAAAATATAATCCAGGAGCACCTGGCTGGTTTCGTTGGAGGAGCATGCGACTCCCGGTCTCAGGGTTGTGAGTTCGAGCCCCACGTCAGGTGTAGAGACTACTTAAATAAATAAACTTAAAAAAAATTTTTTTTTTAAATAATGAAATCCAAAGCCCACATGACCCTCTGACCTCCTCTCCGATGCCCTCTCTCTCTCTATCTCTCTGGGCATCTCAGCCACAATGACCTTGCTTTTTACCGCAGGCCACCGAGCCGCTGCGTTCTCAGCTGCTGCCTCTGCCAGGGTCACATGCAGCACTTGTTCTAGATCAGCTCTCCTCAGCAAGACTTGCCCTGACTCCAGCTAGAGAAGCCTCACTCCGCACTCTCCCTTGACCCCGCTTCCTTGCCTTCGTAGCACTTCATGTGAGCGAACCCACAGCACACGCTCTCTGGTGACTTAGGGACGATCTCTCTCCCTCCCTGGAAGGTGCGCGCCGTGAAGTGGGCCCTGCCTGTCCCCTGCCTGTGCTCCCAGCGCTGGGCAGGGATGGGCTCAGGTAGGCACTCAGTGAATAAACGAGTCAGTGCACATCGGTCCCGATTTCTAGAACATTCTCCTTTTGGCTAAAATATCGTCATTTAAATCCTTGTATGTGAGAGGCATTTATGCCAAAGGTATCCAAACTAAGTGATTTTCTTCTCCTTTACAGTTGCCCCAAAATTGGCTGTAGCCACACAGATGTGAGAATGTCTGATCTCATCCAGGATGAAGCACTCAGAAGGGCTATTGAGAGCCACAACAAGAAGAAGAACCGCCCGTCCGAGTAGGAGAAACTCACCTCCCTGCAGGGATGTCCGCAGCCTACCTCCTACCCCAGCCATCGGGAGAGAGCAGTGCTCCTCAGAGTACCTTGCCGGGCTGCATAGCATACTTTGTTGGGGTAAAACTTGAAGGTTTTAAGTGTAATTGGAAGCCTTTTTCTATGTCACAGCAAAAATCCAAGCATATTATATTGTTTATTTTTGAGTGTTCTATAATTTTAAATAAAACTTTGATTATCCACAGCGTGTCCTATCCGTGCACCTCCCAAGGTGTAAATTGTTCCAATGGCACGGGCGTGGCGGTGCCAGGCCTTTCTATTTTTACTGTTTCAGGCTGGTTTTTATTATGGTTGTAACTACACAAAGCCTTTCAGAGGCTATGTAACGGAAGCGCGGAGAAGCCGCCCTCCCAGGCCAGAATTGTCTAACAGCGTCATCAGTGATAGCATGAGGCTCCCGGAAGACCCAGCTCACTGGCCTGTATCTGCTTTGCCTGTCGACAGTTCCCAGTATGTAAATGTTTCTGTTTGTCGTCCTAACCGACCCGCGCAGGATGGCTCCAGTGGACAGGCTTCTCCGTGCGACGACAGTCGGTGCCCCTAATGGAAACCTCGCTGCGGCCCTCTGAGAGCCTGAAGTATCCTCAGAAGCAGCCACATCCTGACTGCCTCCACCCTGCCCTGTGGCTCTCTGCACGTGACTTCAGGCTGCTGGGCCTTGGGGGTGTTCAGCCCTGAAATAAAGATGTGGAGCGAGATGTCGTCTCATGTCCCTTCAGCCCCAGAAATCTGTGGACTCAGGACCCGCCAGGTCTTTATGTTGAATATCTTTGATTCTGTTCCGGGTGAAGAGTGCTGATCTATTAAATGATCTCCACAGCAACCTTTTATCAACTAGAATAGTTAATTAAACCGGACGAGCCATCCCCTGACTACACTGGGAAGCCAAGAAGAGCTAACAGTGGCTACCATTTCTGGAGCATTTACTGTGTACCAGGCACCAGTCCCCTGCTTTACATATGTATGTTCACTCCTGTCATCTTCATGGCCTGCTGAGAAATGTACAATTTGTGTGTTGTTGGTTTTTTTTAGATTTTATTTATTGATTTGAGAGAGAACACAAGCAGGGTGAGGGGCAGAGGGAGAACAGGGCCCCCAGCTGAGCAGGGAGCCTGATGGCGGGACTCGATCCAGTGACTTTGGGATCATGACCTGAGCCAAAGCCAGACGCTTAACCAATGGAGCCACCCAGGCACCAGAAAGGTACAATTATTATTCCCACTTTGCAGATAAGTAAAATGAGGCACAGAGGGGTGAAGTAACCCATAGAAAGTCATGAAGCTCATTAATGGCTGAGCTGGGACAGGACCTCAGGTAGCCTGGTCCCAGCGTCTGAATTCCTAGTCCTATACTCTCCTCCTCCTCCCTATTGATTTATTTAGATGTAGAAATACACGCAAAAGTTCACATTTTTAAAAATGAAGCTTCTGTAAATAAATTCATTAAAATGCAGGAAGCAATAGCTACTAGGGAGTGAAGGCCATGAAATAGTACATATTTGAGTTTAAAAGCTTAGTCTCGGGGCACCTGGGTGGCTCAGTCGATTAAGCATCCGACTCTTGATCTCGGCTCAGGTCGTGATCTCGGGTCATGATGGGAGTCATGCTTGTGGGAGTCTCCCTCTCCCTCTGCCCCTTCCCACTGCAGTCTCTCTCTCTCTCTCTCTCATAAATAAATAAATATTAAAAAAAAAAAAAAAAGCATAGTCTAAAATGGCAGGATTAATCTTTAAAACATTTCATGGAATTCAGAAAAGAGGGCGACATTCAGTTGTCCACAGCTAAGTCAATTTGAATTTCTTAAGATGCTTCATCTGAATCAGACTTCCTGAGGAAATGATGATGTTTAAGCCAGAACAAACATACTTTTCATGGAATGTGGTTCTTTTGTGAAATACTTTGTTTTCTAAACAGATAGCGACAGGCATGAAATACTTACCCAAGATTTGATTTGTGTTTTCCCCTACTCTTTCTAAAGAGAATTCTGGAATATTGGCGTGGACACCAATATCGGTGAGGAAAGAAAAAAAAAACAAAAAACGCAAAATGACACTATTCCACTGTGGAAAAGGTACAATCTTTGTATCCTGTGAAGCTTTTTCCTTCTTATAGTCTTCAGAAGCTAGGCTTGATGAATTTATCTAGCCAATTAAAGACTTTGAAGTTTTATATAGAATTTATTTTCATTGAAAACTTGCTGTTTGGTTGTCATCATCAATCTGGCATATTTGTTAAATTTCTGTTACAGGAGTTTTCCCAAAAAGCGAAACCTTTTCTTTAAATGAAGTTGTATTGTTTGTTGAAAGGACAACAGGCTTAGTCAGAGGAGTCTCCGTCCCCTTGTGCCGCGGCAGCCCGGGAGTCCTGAGCTTACAAAAGAGTGACATTTGAAAACCCTAGAGACACTGGAGCTATAACTCAGTTTTGTTTCTTTTCCCAGATATGACTGATTGAAGACTTGGACAATGATACCCACCTGGCATTTTTTTTAAATGCTAGTTCTTTTCAAGAACATCCCATTAAGTTTAAAACACTCCCACAAACTCCGAAAGATAAGATAATTTATCGGTATCGGCCGCCTTCTGTAGAGCTTCAGACACAGAGCATCTGCTTCAAGTAGCTCCTGCAGCGGGTGCTCCTTTCCCCTGAACACCCCTGGACTTAAGTTTCATGTGAGGACAGAAGGAAGTCACAGGCCGGGCCAGCTCCAAGGCCACTGTGAACTGATCTCCGGCTGCACAGTCGGCTCGGGCCTAAATGCCTCAATGTATCCCCAAAGTTGATCCTCCCTACAACCCTAGGAGGCCGTTGTTCGCACCCCCATTTTGCAGATGGGAAAGCCAAGGGCAAGCCAGGGTCATGGAGTCCTTTGTCTGAGATCACTCGCTTGTGTGGGATACAGCCCGTATTGGAACAGCGCGGGGAGTGCAGAGGCAACCCTCTGACCCCCTAGGCTCTTGGCCCTGGGGCCGCAGAGGGCACGTGAACCATCAAACCTGCACTTCTATCCCATCTTCCTTATTTCCATCACTGAAACCACCGTTTTCCAGCTTGCAGACTCCCGTCCTCGCTTCCCTAGTTCCCTCCGCAAACACCCCGCCCAGTCCAGGCCCTCCCTCCTTGCTTCACACTTAGGGTTCTCTGACCGCTCTTCTTCCCTCTTGCCCTATCACTCTACTAGGAAACCGATGGGGTCACCTCACATCCTACTCAAAAGCATTCCTGTTCTAAGGAATGGAGTTCAGGCCTGGCAGTCAGGATTCTGCCAGAGACCAGCTCCTCCCCTGATGACGGGATAGTCCCTGGGCTCCCCAGCACCCCGGTCCTCCCCTCTCTCGTTGGCAGGGCTTCCTCTGGGAGGGGCTCACCCTACTTCTGGCTGGCTCTTACCGGCCACCTTGGGTGAGAGTCACTGCATCCTGCCGGGCCTTAGAGTTTTCAGGTGCACTAGAAGATTTGGACTTCTTCCCAAGGTTTCCGCAGACTCTACTATTCTGTGTCTTGTGCTCAATGAATCGGTCCTGAGGGAAGTGTCAGCCCTTTGGAAGGAAAACAGGCTGACAGGAAAATCAGTATATATTTGAACCAAATGGGTACTTCACCTCCTCAACTATTCATCCAACAAATACTTTTTAAGGCCCACTTTATGCCATGGTTTGTGTTAGTCTCTTTGGATACAAAAATCTCCCCTCCAGAGAGCTTACTGTCTAGTTGGGGCAGATAGATATTTGAAAAACAAATTTCATAAAAGGTTATGTGAGTGCCGTGTATAGGGGACGATGGCGCAAGGAAAGGAAATGCAGGAAAATTCTTGAGTAACCCAAAACAGCGTTTTAGGAAATCAGGTAACAAGACTGAAAACAAGAAGTCTGCAGAACCTGATTGGGAGAATAGGGGGTGAATCATGAGGGTTTTATTGGAAACCCGTGACGTTTGGGAGAGCTGCCTTTCAGCTTGTGTCAGACTCAGGGGAAGGGACTAACCCCTGACAAGAAGGCAGTTAAAACAACAAGACAAGAACCCTCATACCATGCCTAGGGAACTGCTAACTGGTGCAGCCCCTTTGAAAGGTTTGGCTTTTGCAAAAGGGGTTAAACATAGAAATTACTGCACAACCCAGCAAATTTCCTAGGCATCTACCCAAGAGAAGTCAAAACATGTTTCCACAAAGTCTTATGTATGGACGTTCATTAGTAGCATGACTTTAATAGCAAAAATGTGGAAACCATCCAGATGTCCAGTTCAGGAATGGATGAACCAAACTGGGGCTCCATACAGTGGGATATTGCCTGGGATCAGGAGGAATGAGGTACTTTCGAACTCCGTGCCATGCCATGGCTGAACGTTATGCTAGGTGAAAGAAGCCAGTCACAAAGAGCAGAGGGTGTCTGAATTAATTTCATCAAATGAGATGTCCAGAAGAGACAAATCCATAGGGACAGCACGTCGATTAGTGGTGGCCTGGGGCTGGGGGTTGAAATGGGGAGAACCTTGCACGAGGGAATCACTTTGGGGTGAAGGATGTGTTCTAAAACCAGGTTGCACAACTCTGGATTTACTAGAAGTCCCTGAATTCAGCCCTTCAAACAGGTGAATCTTACGGTGTATAAACGACGTAAATGAGCTGAGCGGGGATTGCTTTACAGGACAGGGAGGAGAGAGCCTCTCTTCCTGTCATGGTCATGGTCATGGTCATGATCAGAAAGAGTGAGCAGCTATCAGTGCCCAAAACTCAAGCAGTCATCAAGCCCCTATCAATACTCTCAGAAGTGTTTTTGAAGCTTAATCTTAAAGATTAGAGTGAAATAAGAATTCTATTCAAGCCTCAGTCCCTAATCACAGGATTAGAAGTAGCAATTCCTAAAGAAGTGTTAAGGGGCACCTGACTAAGACAGTAGAGCACACAACTCTCGCTATCAGGGTGGTGAGTTCAAGCCCGGCACTGGGTATGGAGCCGACGTGAAACAATGTAAAAAATAAAGAACTGTTCAGGGTTAACAAGAGAATAAGATTAAATAGTGACTGACAGCTCTAACAAACTTAATTCTACCTATTTCTATTTCTGTATATCCCAACTGTATACGCATTTTATAGGCAAGGATCACTAATAGTAAGTAACCAATAATTCTACTTAGCCACTTTTTTTGTTGTTGTTAAGTATAATGGGGTGAGAATTCTGGCCATTTCTTTTCTCTGTTTATCCTGCTGTTGGGAAGAAAGAAATTCAGTCCCTAAAGATGGCCTCGTAATCATTCAGCAGATGTCAGAACAACCCAGGACAACAATACCGTAAACATTTATGACCACAGAAAGGAACATTTAATAGGGACTTTTTTTAATGAACAAATACAGTCTTGGTCTTAAAAACAAAAAGAAAAAGCAAGATACAGTTATGAAAGGAAGCAACCCAAGGACCACCCTTCATCATAAACAATACAAACCGGAAGTGGGGTGCTGTTAAGGGAGTCTGCATGCCACTGGAATGTGCCAGAAAGGTTGTCATTGACGGTCTGGGGGTACTCAGGCCACCAGGCTCAGTGTGGGGGCCCCTTGCTGAGTTTCTAGGCTACTTATGGTCACCACGTTTCACAAAGAATGTGGAGACTCTGATTAGCCCAGAGAACAGCAGCGACAAGGCTAGAGATGATGAAACATGGATGCCATGCTGAAAGGAACTGGAATGTTTTTGCCACAGGAAAACAAAACAAAACAAAACAAAAACCAGCCTTCTGTTTTGTAAAAAACATGGGAACTCTGTGAGGAAGATGCTACAAGGCAATTGGCAGGAAGTGCCTCAGGAGGGCCAATTAGAAGACCTTCGACACTCAGAAGAAAAACTACTGTTAGAGTCTTAGAGAGCCAGGCCCTCGTCCTGGAAACCACGGGCCCCCTGGGGACTACGGATGAAATTCAGAGGGTTTATGAATTCGTATGGGGAAAAAGAATTACAGCTTTACTTTTACTAATCTCTAATTGGAACTTAGCATTTCCTGCCATTATAAATGCAGGCAACAAACTACAGTGCACTTCATGGTACCTGCGCCTTTGCCACCCGTAGAAATGGTAAATATTTCCATGTTGCATTCCTGTCACTGTAGAGATGAATTTCATTCACCTCTTAAAGTACTGTACTTCATTCCCTCCTGGCAGTGATGGACTAACAGATACGGGATTTGCCCTCACCTTTAGCAACTAAAAATCCGGACAACGTAGATGAAATGGTGGTTTTCAGACATTAGACAACAGGAAATTGGACGTTGCCCTTGTTCAGTGCCTGGAGAGTTCCCAGGCGTCCTCAGAGAGGAGGGCGCTTGGCAGGAACCTGGTGGTGGGTCCGAATCCATCTGAATGGAGGAGACAGAGCTGCAGGTTCAGGGAGGCAGGATTTGCAGAGCAGGGGACTGGAAAGAAGACAGCTGCCCTGAGAGGGAGCTCTGGAGATGTGCAGAGGGTCCCTCTGGAGTCCTCAGCTGAGCCATCACCGGCTCCAGCCAGTGAGGAAACCACCTGAGGCCAGGAAAGAACCTCCCACATCAGAGGGAACAAAATTCTGAACTCACACACGCCCGAGAATGTTCCTTCTCCCACCGGCCAGCGTGGGGCAAAGTTGGCCCTGGACTAAAGAATGTTCTCATTCTGTGTAACAATACTGAAAAGGAAGTTTCAAAAGCAAGGGTAGGCGAATTTTGATGGGAAGGGGCAGCCACTGAATGTTCTCAGCTTTTCGAGACA
The DNA here is from genome assembly GCA_004024625.1 of Mellivora capensis. NCBI lineage: Eukaryota > Metazoa > Chordata > Mammalia > Carnivora > Mustelidae > Mellivora > Mellivora capensis. The sequence goes on along the minus strand of PISX010000098.1, from coordinate 281,242 downwards.
GACGCGCGCTGTTGCAACTGCATGACTGTCGCGGGAGCGGGACCGGTACAGACGGTATGTGAATGAATGGTGGTGGCCGTGTTCCAGTAAAGCTGGATTTACAGATACTGGAATTTTAGTAATAGAATTTTCACATGCCACAAAATATTCTTCTCCCCCACCCCCAAGTACCCTTCACCAGAATGAAAGATGAGATCCTACATCATTGAGGGGTGCTGGGGTGGCGCCGTCCATTAAGCAACCCATTCTTTCTTTTTTTTCTTAAGATTTTATTTATTTATTTGACAGAGACAGAGAGAGCAGAAGCAGGGGGAAGCAGCAGGCAGAGGGAAAGGGAAGAGCAGGCTTCTTGCTGAGCAGGGACCCCGACGTGGGACTCAATCCCAGGACCCTGGGATCATGACCTGAGCCAAAGGCAGATGCTTAACCAACCGAGCCACCCAGGCGCCCAAGCAACCCATTCTTGGTTTCAGCTCGGGTCATGATCTCAGGATTGTGGGGTTGAGCCCTGCATCGGGCACTCGGCCCTCTCCCTCCTCCTTTGCCCTCCTCCTCCCACTCACACACAAGCACATGCTCTCTCTCTCTCTCTTTCTCTAAAATAAATAAATCTTTTTTAAAAAATCTTACATCATTGAAATGATTCTTCTGCTAGATGTAGGAGATACTATGAGTAAATAATTCAAGGTTGGTTGGAATAGAATAGAGCACAAGCATGGAACCTTCAGGAACAGCATACTTTAGCACCCATGGACTGGGTGTTGGCAGTGAGCGATCCTGGGCACTTTCTATTCTCCTACCACACAGCATACTTTCCACCTTGTGACCTCTTGTGTGTGTGTCATCTCCCTCCCTTGGCTGTGTTCTCATTTTTTTAAGGATTTTATTTATTTATTAGAGAGAGAGAGAGCAAGCACAAGAGGAACAGAGGAGAAGGAGTCTTCTATTAAGGATGGAATCCATATCTGAATCGTGTATATTTCCTATGCACCAAGGTTTTGCAGAGTAAGGTCTAGGACCATCTTTATCACACACCCTGAAGAGCTTGTTAAAAGGCAGATGTCCAGGGGTGCCTGGGTGGCTCAGTCAATTAAGTGGTTAAGCCGCTGTCTCTGGCTCAGTTCATGTTCCCAGGGTCCTGAGATCGAGCCCCACATTGGGCTCCCTACTCAGTGGGGAGCCTCCTTCTCCCTCCGCCTCTCCCCCAGCTTATGCTCTCTTTCTCTCTGTCAAATAAATAAATAAGATTTTTAAGAATCCAGATGCCCAGGCCCCACTGAGTCAGAATCCTGGGAGGCAGATCCAACAGTCTGCATTTAACCAGTTTTCTAGCTGGTTCTGATTCACATTCCATGTGAAGACTAGGCACCTGGCATGCAAAGAAAAGCCCAAATGAATTAATGTTGAGTTCATAAAGTCAAATAGAACTACACACACACACACGCATGCACGCACATTACAGCTATCTATTTTATTCTATTTTTTTTAAGATTTTATTTATTTATTTGACAGACAGAGATTACAAGTAGGCAAGAGAGGCAGGCAGGGAGAGAGAGGAGGAAGCAGGCTCCCCACGGAGCAGAGAGCCCGATGTGGGGCTCGATCCCAGGACCCTGGGATCATGACCTGAGCCGAAAGCAGAGGCTTTAACCCACTGAGCCACCCAGGCGCCCCACATTACAGCTATCTAAATAGCATATTCTTAGGTCAAAAGCTTCCAAAGATCTTAGATAAATATAAAGAGTTGTGCATCTTTTTCTCTCTTTTCTTTTTAAACAATATTCTAATCAGTCAAAACGGTGACCCACTTCATCCTGATTCCACTCATCATTCCCTCCCTGCCTTTTCAGATTTCGCTTCATGGATCGTTTCTAACTACCCTGTTCGGCAACATCGCTTCATCGCCAACCTCCCAGGGCCTTGGATATGTGAACGTCTCAATTAAAACAAACCAGAATACAAAACCCCTCATGTACCTTTCCCTTTCCAAAAATTCATACATATTGAAAGCATGGAAATGAACTAGTGTGATTCCCAAGAGAGATCTCTAACAATCTCCCTCTGCTGGATCTACGTTCAGTTGATACTTTTGGCATGAATATTGGATTCTCCAAGAAAGTAGTGTTTCTCAAATACCAGTGGTTCAATCTCCCTCATCAGAGTTTTTGCCATATCGACTTGTGGCTTGTGTTATTATTTTGCCTAATTTTTTACTTTAATCAAGTTACTTAAAAAAAAAAATTTAGCCTTCTCCTAAATAATGATATACACGGAATTACATAATTACGTGAAATTACAGGTTAGATGTGCTAAGTATATTTTAAGCATATTAAAGTAAATATGTAATTACTAAAATATAAGAAATAGGTGTTCTTGAGGCACCTACAATCCTCTTGGGTGGCCTTTCGGGAAACTACTGCATGGAGTCCTGCTAGGGGTCCAGGCCAGCATCCAAAGCCTTTCCACACTCCCCAGGTTCTTTTAAGAACCTCCCTCCACACACAGCTAGCACTGAAATAAAGAAGTCCCTTGAAAGCGCGTTGACACGAGCGTGAAGCTTTGGCTATTAATCATCAAGGCACACCCGCCCGCCTGGCCACTGTGGTTGGGGTTTCAGCATGGATTGGCAGAAAGAAGAGGCCCAGGAGAGGGTTTGTGCTGACCCACGATCCGAGTTTCACTTGGGAAGTGTGAACCGGGGAATCTTTCTGAGGCTCCGGGGCTGCCCGTCCTGGTTCACACCCACAGAGCTTGGCCAGGCATTCCTCTTCTCCCCTGGGTCAGTAACCATGAGCTCAGCAGCATGTCCCATCTGTTTCCTTGAGGCAGGTGACATCCTTGTCAGCCATGGGAACTTCCTAGGGAGAAGCCAGCTCTTGGCACTGGGAGCACTTGCATTCTACAGATCGATTTTTCCTGTGAGTCTGTGTTTGCCTTTGAGGCAGAGTCCCACGTCTGACCACATGTCCGAGGTGACTATTTGATGCCAGCAAAAGAAAACAAGCTTCACACCTCAGGGAGCTGAAGGTGAGGCGACAGCTGGCTGACGGTTCATGATTCACCCAAGTGGATACTGAACCCCAGGCCTGAAAGGGGCTGCCGCCCAGGGCACATATCAAGTCACGGATGAGAACCCGGGTTTGGCTACTTGGAGAGTGATAAGGGATTGCAACATGTTTTTAGCTAACCTCAGCTCTGCAGAGCCAGGCACTCGGGAGTAAGGTTTAGGGAAGTCGAGCGTCCTTCAGTGCTTTTCCCAGAACAGCTGGGCATGTCAGAGGACAAGTGTTCCAATTTCACTCTTTCTTACTAACTGTGGGACCTGAGGTGACCCCATTAGCTTCTCTGCACCTCTGCAACTTCACCTGTGGAAAGGAGGGATCACCCCCGATTCTGCATGTCCCCTGGGGCTGCCCTGATCCAGGGGGACAAAACAAGTAGAAGAAATTGAGCACTAACAGCAGAAGCCTGGCTGGAAGCCTCAGCCCAGGTTCCTGCTTTCCAGGCAAGCGCATTTTATTTGAATACGTGGGAATGCGTGGGGATTAAGTAACACAGAAGGATCAAGGAAATTTGTAGTGGGCCACCTTGAGGGTGGGCGGTTGTGGGAGCAGTCAGGTTAGAGGGTGGGGCAGTTCATTTTCTTAAAATATATATTCGTTTGAGGGTGGGGCAGTTCATTTTCCTAAAATACATATTCGTTTGAGGGTGGGGCCGTTCATTTTCCTAAAATACTACTCATATCTTTACAGCTAATTTCATCATTCTCAAAGACTGAATTACACTACCAGATCGGTGAGGCAGGCATGGTCCTTCTGGAGGGTAAGAGAGATGAGAGGGGCTACAGTGCTCAGAAAAGATATTTATTGCCTGGGGAAACTTGCCTAGGGCAAGGAAGAGACCAATTTGGGTAAATGGAGGAACAAAACCATTCTCCCAGGGGAGGGGTGTGAGCAAAGGTCCTGAGGCCAGTCTGCAAAGGAAGGAGTGAAGAAGAGAAGCAGTCAGGCAGATGAGAATGCAGATTCATCCTGGGGATTCACACACACAGAGACACACTGGTTGCCAGGTCAGTACGTACTTACTGTCTGAGTATGCAAGGCCTGTAGAAAATACTAGAAGTGTTAGCCCTTGTTTCATGTAAGAGACAAAGGAGAAAGAAAACTCCGATTTAAAGAGGGGGAAAAAGCCAAAACCATAAGCAAAAAGACCCAGGGAGAGTTAAACCACAGAAAATGTAGAAAGAAGCTATGCTCAGGGATTTAATAAAATTTCCACATCTTAAAAGTGCACTGGGTGGGGTGTGGGAAGTGAAAGATGGAGTCCCTTGTATCATCCTTTTCTTCTCCAAGGAAGTCAACCAAGAGCCACTCAAAATGTGGGCTTTGGCTGAAGGAGGAAGTGGGAAGGGGGGGACAGGAAAGGGGGTGGGGGAGCTGCACCTGTGCCAGGGATGAACTCTGACCTCTCCCCACCCAGACCAAGGAGCTCTGCAGGAGACACACTTGGAGCTCAAGGCCAACAGCTTCCTGCCCTCTCTGCATGCTCCTGCCCAAACTGCCAGGGGCTGACCGGGTTGAGGGCCGGCATTCCGGGCCACAGCCTCCCTCTGCCCCCCAACTCAGGAGCCCTGAGACTCCCCATGGGGCGTGTCCCTGACCCCTCTCATGCAGGAGTTAACATGTTTCCCAGGCTGGTCACCCCACAAGGGCTGGGGAAAGGGTATCCATTTCCCGGAGTTCCCTTGGACAGATTTACCAACACACTGGTGACCCACATGCGTGAGAGGAGCTTTATGCCAATAACTTAGCCAACGCTGTCACTTTGGATTTGGAAACCTGTCCTCCAAATTTGAGCATGCAGTTGTTGGAATTTGTTTTTGTTTTTTTTTCAAATGTGTACTTGTGCGCATGGTGGTGGGGCGCGGGCGGGGGATACCTACCCTTCTTAGATATCGGCAACATTTGCAGATGCTAAAGCAGCTTCCGGAAGGGACCTGGCAGCAGCGATTCCCAATCTAAGGGTTTAAACCCCAGCTTTGCCACTGGCTGAATGTCTAGTGTTTCTTTATGTCCCCTGGCCTCAGTTTGCTCATCTGTACAATGGAGGTCATTGTGAGGATCAAGGAGAGAACAGATGGGGAAGTATGAGGGCCGGCTCCATAAATCGGAGTTATTAGCCGTCTCGTTTCATAAATATACACTGAGGAGCTACGAGGTGCCCAGCATCTAGGCAGCGCAGCATCTAGGCAGCAAACACAACAGACGAGACGTGAGGGGCAACAGACGATAATCAGGCCGGACGAGCAAATGCAGGGGGCATGGGTGGTGACAAGGGCCAATGAGAAAAATAGAACAGGCAGGAGAAAGAGTGGGCATTGCAAGTAGAGTCATGGGGGTTGGGGGGGCGCGCTTGCAGACAAGCTGTTAAAGGCAAGGACCTGAAGGGGACGAGGCAGCCCCGGCCGCGCATATGGCGGAAGGCAGGTTCCAGGAGAGAGAACCCCCTGCCCCCCAAAATGCTGTTGCTGTTGACTCTGGGCCTCCATTCCCACTGGGGCTGAAGGAGGCAGGGGGCTGCTCTGGGCTCTTTGTTTTCGCTGATACTTTATCCCACACACTCCCAGGATCCCCGATGGTGCCTGCAGACGGCCCTGGTCCGGGCCCCACACCAGCGGCTCCCCACCCTGGCCCTGCCGTTCCGTCCACGGGATCCCATCAGCCTCTATGTTCCCTGTGGCTCTGCCCACCGGCCTGATGCAGCGCCCTGCCGCCCCAAGAGCCCTGGGTCCCGAGCCTGCCTGTGGCTTTTGCAGGTGCCGTTCCCTCAGCCTGAACTATTCCTTGTGCCCTCGGCTCCTCCTTTTACAGGGCTAGGTCCCCCTCCTCACTCAGGGTCTCAGCTGAGCCTTCTGGTACCCCTCCAGCCCCCAACCCGCTGTCTGCCTCAAGCACTTGGTCGCCTGGGTTCCCGCCGCAGCCTACGCGGCCCCCATCACAGCGCAGAGCAGAGCGTGTCCTTCAGCGCCGAGCAGGTGAGCCACGGGTGTTATTCACGGAGCACGTGGGAGTGGGAAAAGCTCTCCTCCCCGAGGGCACTTCTCCCTCCAGCCTCTCTTGGGATCTCTCACCAGGCCACCCTGGCCGGCCAGGCCTTCTGATGGCACACTCTGGGGCGTCTCCTCTTTCTCGGGAAGCTTCCTGCTAGGACTGGGGAAGGAAGGAGCGCACCCTTCCTCCCGGGGGGCAGGGGACAGGAGAAGGGTCTTTCCTGGGGTTGATCAATCTGGCCCACAAGTCCGACAAGGTGTTCTCTCCATCACGGAGGGGGACCTGAAGGAAATCGCAAAGTTCTAGAATTAGCAGGTCTTTCATGAATATCAACAGGAGCCCTGAGACTGGTGGAAATGGAAGCGAACGCTCAGAGCACATCAAGTGAGAAAAGGGGGTTAAAGAGAGTAAAGCCCTTGGGAGAGCCCTGTGAGCTCGGAGCTAGAACATTTCTTCATGTTTTCATCATGCATGTGCTGGGGATCTGCCTCTTGCCAGACCCTGCCAAGCCCTGGGTGTGGACAGATGGACAGGTCCCTGTCGTAGGTGTGTGTGAGTGTGTGTAAGTGTGTGTGTGTATGTGGGGGCGGGGGTTGAAGCATGGATCCCAGTGGGCACTGATGAATCTTGTAAAGGGCCCAGAGGAGAGCTTCTAGGTGGTGATATTGTGGCGCTGACAAGATTTTACTCTGCCCTGCCTGGGGAAGCCAACAATGAATGGACTTGCAGCTTCATGAGGGACGTCTGGAAGTGAGTTTCTGGTGTTCTAAGTTGGAACATTCTGTGGAACAGGGAAGAACACGGAAGGGTCCAGAACAATCTTAGACCTTGCAGTGGCCATCTGGTGCACCTGCTGTGCCCACCATGTCCAGGACCGAGGCACTCCTTTCCCCAGCTGCCAGGAGCCTTGGCCGCTGCGAGCTTACAGCCTAGTCTCTCTGCCTTCCCAAGAGGCACGCCCCAAATAACGACTATTTGATAGGGGATTACCACGGGGCCAACTCTGGAGGGCCACGCCAGCCCCAGAGCTGAGATGGGCTCAGGACTCTGTTGCAGCCGCATTGCACACCAGTGTCCCAATCTGCTTCCTTTCCCCCCATCCCTACGCCCACCCCAAGAGCACCCTCAGCACACCTCCACGAAAATCTCCACCTCGTAAGCTGTTTTCAGGGAACCCGACACAAAAGAAAACCTCTATTTCAGAACTGCTATGTACCCCATACATCAGCTCTGCTGTGGGTCCCATGGGCAGTGTGGGCTCACCTGGGCTCCCCCGTCGCTTAATAGTAACTCTTAAAAAGCAGTTTTAAAATTTTGGTGAAATTCAATTAACCCACTTATTTGATGGGTGACACTTTTGAAGTCACATCTGAGAATCTTTGCCTAACCCAAGGTCACTAAGTTTTCCTCCTACTTTTTTTATTCTAGAAATTTCATAGTTTTAGGTTTTGCACTTGCACTTATAATCTATTTTGAATTAAATTTTTTATCTGGCACGTGGTATGGCCCAAGCTCATTTTTTGAGCATAGAGGATATCCAAATGTCCCAGCATTATTTGTTAATAGCCCATCCTATCTCCACAGAATTGCCTTTGCAACTCTGTTCAAAAAAAAAGTCAGTTATCCATAGGTCTGTTTCTGGACTCTCTCTCTCTCTCTTTTTTTTTTTTTAAAGATTTTATTTATTTATTTGACAGACAGAGATCACAAGTAGGCAGAGCAGAGAGAGAGGAGGAAGCAGGCTCCCTGCCAAGCAGAGAGCCCGATGCGGGGTTCGATCCCAGGACCCTGGGATCATGACCTGAGCCGAAGGCAGAGGCTTTAACCCACTGAGGCACCCAGGCGCCCCTCTGGACTCTTTTTGTCTATCCTTATGCCAACACCACACCGAGCTTTACCACAAGAATTAAAACCAGGTAGCCTTAGTTCCCCAACTTGGTTCTTCAAAGTTGTTTGGCGGATCTAGGTCCTTTGCATTTCCATATGAATTTTAGTATCGTTGTGCCAGTTTCTTAAAAAGAAAAAAAAAACATGGTGGGACTCTGGACTTGGTAATTGCTCAGGAATCCGTTACGGACAGTGCTGAATATTCACACTACAACCGTGAATCTTGGTTTACTGGACTTCTTCATGTCCTCCCATTAACTCTCAATAACTCTGGGACAGAGGCAGGGGGGCCAGTGTTCCCCATCGTGTGATCAGGAAAGCTGAACCTCAAAGGCAAAGTGCATTCCCTATAGTCACACTGCTGTTGTCGCCCTGCTAGTGAGTGGCAGAAAGAGGTTTTGAATGCATGAGGTCCGGACTCCAAATCGGGTCTCTCCGTACTACCCTGCCTCCGAGGAGGGGTTTCCAGGATCCCCGGAATACTCTAAAAGTTTAATAAGCTGGACAAAAAGAGGCACTCATTGTTTGGGTTACCTTTAAAAAACACACACAATTCCAAATGTTGGTGCCATGCAAATGTATTTCCGTTGCCCTAATTTGAACGCTTTCCTCTATTCTCCTAAAATGTGGGCGTCAGTCTTAATAGGAAAACCATATGTCTCTGTTCCCTTTTAACTTTCTTTCTTGGCAAGAATACAGCTCCACGGAGGAAAGGGGAGAGGAAATGGGGATACATCACAGAAGGAAGGATTCCAGTTTGAAGTAAGAAAGAACTTCCAGATGGTGAAGACTGCCAAGCCCTGGGTGAAATTGCCAAAAAGGATGAGATCATTGCCAGCCTGGAAATCCGGAGGTCCCCGGCTCCACAAGGAATAGCGACGGCCTTGACTCTCTCTTTCCTCTGAACGCCTTCTCCCAGGGCCACGATGACACACTCCAACCGGGCGAGGACCCTGAAGGCGTCAGTCTGCAAACCAGAAAGAGAGCCCTTACCAGAACTGGACTACGCTGGCACCCTGACCTCAGACTTCCAGCCTCCGGAAGTATAAGAAAATAAATTCCTGTTGCTCATGCCACCCGGTCTGTGGCATTTTTTATGGCAGCCCGAGCGGACTACGACGATGGCTAAAATTAAAGACTGCTGACACCAAGTGTTGTCAGGGAAGTGGAGTAACTGGAACATTCATACCCCATGAGAACGTAAATGGTATGACCTCTTGGAAATCACTTCAGCAGTTTCTCACAAAGTTAAATTATACCTACCATGATCCGCTTATTCTCCTCCCAGGAATCCGCCCAAGAGAAACGAAAACATATGCCCACACAAAGACTTGTAAACAAATACTCATGGCAACTTTATCTGTAATAACCACAAACTGGAAACAAGCCAGCTATCTGTTAACGCCGAGTGGATAAACCAACTGTGGTACGTCCATCACACGGAGTCCCAGACCCAGACCAAAGCCGTGAGGGGCTCCCTGGGCAGCAGGTGAAGGCCCAGCAGCCAAGGTGGGGGCTTGCAGGTTCCAATGGGGCTGACTCTCTGACCTAGATCTGGCCCAGTCCTGCACAGCTGGACCCTCAGAGATTGCCCAGGCCCTAGAGCAGAGGTGGCAGCCAGTGGGGGTTTGAAGCATGGCTCTGAGTGCTGACCTGGCCACTACTGGTCCTGTGACCTCAAGCTGATCCCTGAATCCTTCTGGACCAACAGGAATATGATTCCAACTTCAACTTAACTTCCTGCGGAATTCCCCTTGACCCCTGGCCCTCCCATCAAAGTCTTCCTGCTCGGGGCTGTGTCTGCCTTGTTATCTCGTTGCTCCATGAGGGTGGCCACCTGCTTATTCACCAGTGTCCCCTAGCAGGTGGCACACAGTAGTTCAACACATGTTGCCAATTGATAAAAACATCTACGATGTGCCAGGCACTTGGCATACGACAGCTTATTTAATTTTCTAAACAATCCTGCAGTGTGGGTCTAATCATGCCCATTTTAGAGATGAGAAAACTGAGGCGGAGTGAAATGACTCACAGGAGCCTGACACACAGGGTCATGAAGAGGCAGTGCTGGAGTCTGAGTCCGGCTTATTAGACTCCGAAGCCCCTGAGTTTGCTGCCATACGGGGCTCCCCAGCCTCTACCGAGGGGTGACTTTGCTTGAACTTTCCCCCTCACTGCGGGACCCCAGGAAGCAGAGCTTGCAGAGAGCTTGGCAAGGCTCCCCTGGCTCCCAGCGGTGCTGCTCCTGCAAGGCCTTTGTGGACGACGAGAAGGTGAGCTCACCGTGTGGGGGGCGGGGGGAGGGGAGATGTCGGGCTGGTGCCTGGCAAGTGGCCTCTGGTTCACCCGACTGGCTCAGGTTTGGGGCGTGTCCCTGTGAGTCTTGTCGGGTTTCTTGTAGGTTCCCACGGAGATTGGCCTCTTCTGGGAGGCGACTGATGCTGCCTTTCCTCCCCGACCAGGCGACGACTCCACTCACTCTTCCCAAGGCCTCGGCCTTCAGCCCCACCGAATCACTCAGGGGAAGTCAGATCTCATACTTATTTGACTAATCCTCATGTGGCAACACACTGGAGATTGTTTTTTTAGCACAGGCAGGGCCCGAGCGAGAGCTTTTCTCCCTGCAGCCTTGCCTTGTCTGGGTCTGCGGTCTGGGAGCTGGGCGCCTCCTTCCCTGGAGCCCGGAGAGGTGGAAGTAGTGGGTCTCCCGAGCCCGGGAACCCACAGCAGCCCCTGGATTATCAGTCTCCTGGGGCTGCTGTAACAATTCACCACAAAATTGGTGGCTTAAAACAACAGAAATTTATTTTCTCACCATCGTGGAGACCAGAAGCCCAAAATCAAGGGGCTAGTGTGGGATGATCCAGGAAAAGCTCATCTCAAGACATTTAACAACATCTGCAAAGACCCTTAGATCACATTCACAGTTTCCCAATGGGCAACTATTTTCGGGGGGGGGGGCAACTTTCAGCCCCTACCTCCCAGAAGTTGCCTCTGCCAGTACCGAATAATGGCAGAGACACTTCCCTCCTTGGTAGGGGTCCCTCCCATTTGTTCTTTCCTCTCTATCCCAAAAACCACTGTCCTGTTCAGGCCCTCTCTTCTATTGCTGGGACTGGTGCAGTAGGCTTCTAACCTGCTCCACTTTCATCTCTCATTCTTTTTACTGCTCCAGAGGGACTTTGGTGACCACCAAATTATCCTGTATCATTCCTGCCTCAGACACTTTGGAAGAGCGAGTCCAATCTTCCACGTGTGGTGTTTGAGGCCCTGACCAGCTGCTCTGCTTCTCGTCCTGGTCTCTGCCTCTACCCTCCCCCAGACCCACCAACACTGTACAGCCTTGAAACAGACTATCCTCTCACTTCAAAATGCCTTTTGCATGTCTTATGCTCATTGTCCATTTCCCAGCCCTCTGGCCAGAAGCCCCAGGAGGTCTTCCTCAGCCCCACCTTGTGTCCAGAGCACCTTCCTGGGTCCCAGCATTTGTCCCTCACCAGTGCTGGTCACTGACACGGCCAAGGCCTTCTTCAGTAGAGTTGGAGCTCCCTGGGGGAGTCTGACATCACCATCACGCCCAGCGCAGAGCTCAGCACATAGGACGCACTGGGAGAGGTTCTCGGTGTGAATGGCCAAGTCACAGTAAGTCACTTGGAAGCAGAGATCCTGCTTAACTCATCGGCTTAATTCTGAGAGCCTCTGCCTGCTCCGCCCCCCTCCCCACACCTGTCTTAAAGTTGTAGGAAGTGAGCTCCTACAATGCACAGTGGAGTATGTTGAAAAACTCGGCTTCTGAAACTGGATGTAACTCAAAGCAAAGCCTTCCTTGGCCACTTAGGTTCGGGTACAACCTGGGCAGGTCAGTGGGTTTTTCAGAGCCTCTACTTCCTCATCTGTAAACAGATTGGTTTTGTTTTCCTCAAAAGAGTGGCCATGTAAACAGTTACGATTTGGCCCAGAAATTCTGCTCCTAGGTATCTGCCCAAGAGGAACGCATCCACCGAGACACCCATTCATGAATGCTCATAGCAGCCTGATTCATCATGGGCAAATGGTGGAAACAAGCCGGAGGCCCATCAGTGGTGAATGATACACGTGGAGTATCCATATAGCAGACGGTTACTGAGCAGTGGAACGGAATGAAGGAGAGAGACACGCTACAACGTGGATGAGCTCGGAAGACATCATGCGGAGGAAAAGAAGCCAGCCATGAAAAATCGTGTATTGTACGATTCCATTTATGTGAAATACCCAGAACAGGCAAATCAGTGGAGACAGAAAGTAGAGTAGTGGCTGCGTGGGACTGGGAGGGGACACGCTATCTAACAGGTATGGGGTTTCTTTGGGGGATGATGAAAATGGTCTCAGATTGATTATGGAATCTGCTGTGGGACCCTACGGACCATCGCATTATGCACTTTGGAGGGTGAACTCTGTGGTATGTGAATTATATCTCAACAAGCCTGTTCCAGAAATAACACACAGTGGCAATGTGGCAGAAGGATCAGGCGCCAAGGTCGCGGTGTCTGTCAAGGAGATCCGAGTTTAAATCCTGGCTCCACCGCTGAGCAGATGAGGGAGCTTGAGGAATAATAATTAACTTTTCAGAACGTCAGTGTTTTCGCCTATAAAATGGAGACAATCCACATGCCTACTTCCCGGGGCTGTTTTGGGGATACATTAGATGAGGCTCATAAAGTCCTCGCCACAGAAGGGGAACGCTTGACGTGGGCTGCCGTTAGTTCTGTCTGCACGGGATGCTGTGTGTTCTCAGCGGCGGGAGCTCCTTCTCGGCCCTGGGCAGTGGCCTACCCCTTCTCAGGAAGAAGAGGGGTGGGCTCTAACCAGGTTCCCGGCCCCTTCTCTGCGGCCCCTAAGCCACGCCATCATCCTGTAATGATGCTGACCGCGCATGGGGAAGGCGGCCGTGGCCACTGTCCACTTCTTCCCCTCGACGCTTTGCTTCGGGTGGGCATCCCCAAGGAGGCTGCCCGGGCACCCGAGGACACTTTGGAGGTAGTGAGCTCTTTGCTCACTGGTGACCCCCGCACCCTCGGTCTAGGATCCCAGGTTGCCCTTTCCAGCCCTAGGGGCTGAGCTGGCTCCCTTCCCACCGGCTGACCCAAGCCAACTTGGCCACAGGGCCAGTGAGCGGGGCGTGAGGAGCTCCTGCGGCTGGGAGCACCCGGCGTCCCACCCAAACAAGCCCACCCTTTGCCCACGTTCCTGGCGCTTGCGGCCCCTAGCCTGTGGCCTGGAGATCAGTAGAGGCTTCCCCGCATCCTCCTTAGCTCCAGGACGTGTTAACATTCCTTGCCCTCCACGTAAAGAATTCCAAGGGTTATTTTTAATAGGCATGATGTTCCCTCTGTATTTTTTTAAATTTTTATTTAAGTCATCTCTACACGCGGTGTGGGGCTTGAACTCACAAGCCCGAGATGCAGAGTCACATGCGGCTCCGACTGAGCCAGCCAGGCCCAGGCACCCCTCTCTGTAATTCTTCTAATGCTCACCAACAAACTCGGGAATATGAAAATGGACATGATCCGTTCAAGCACCACCTCCAACCAGGGGGTCCGCTCGGAGAGACCTCAGTGCCCCCCCCCCCCCGGGACCTACCCCTCCCCAGCCTGTCCCTGCTCTGTTCGGTCCTCAGGGTCTCCCTGAGCACCCAGCCTCGGGCTGCAGGGAGAGTCCGCTGTGGGCCAGGTACCCCTGCCCAGCCCCCTCTGCCCTGCCTCCGGAGTGGGCTCTTCTGACCACAGGGGCCCAGCAGCTGCGCCAGCACAGGCTTCCCAGGTACGTGGAGGAGCTGCTCGTCAGGAGCCTCCTTGCCTCCCATGAGGGGGGCCAGTCTCCCCGCCCAGCAAGCTGGGGCTCGGCCTCCCGGGGCCCCCTTCTCCTCCACAGTCACCTCCTCCTCTCTTCTCTCTGGAGCCTTCCTCAAGTGGGTCCCCTCCTCTCCTTCTTCCACCAGGCCACCGTAGCTGCCTTGATGGGCCCCTCTCCTTCCTCACTGGCTGGTCTCCTCTAACAGCTCCTAAGGGTCCTGAGCATCCCCAGGTGGCAGCCCGAGTTAGTCCTGGAGTCACAGAGCTGGCCAGCCGCCCCTCTCCCCCGCCTGTCCCCCAGGGCCCCTGGGACACGCAGCCTCCTCAGGTGCAGCGCTGCCCCCTCCCCATTGCCCCCTCTTCCCCTCCCCCTCAGCAAACTACCCAGCATTCCAGAGCCCACAGTGCCTCTGAGCCTCTGCTCAGCTCGAGCCCTTTGCCTGGAACGCCGGCCTTCCTGGGGGCATCCCGAACGCAGCTCGCTTACCACCTTCCCCAGGAAGCCTTCCCTGATCTCACCCCACCTACACCTATCTCAGCTGGGTTTTATTAGGGGGTCCCGCTCTATGCCTCCCCCTGCGCCTCCCCACGCTCTGCTGAGCTCGTCCGCCAATGACTCAAGGGTCCTGACTGCGTCCAGTCAGTCTCCGTACCCCGGAGTCTGGTCTGGTGGTGGCGCTCAGTAACTCTTTGAACCAAGCTGACTTTCATAAGGCCCTAAGACTGTGGCAGGAAACAGGTTGTCACCAGGGCTGAAGTACACTGGGGCCAGCCGGGAGGAGAGTGGTTTCTAGGGCGGGGGGGGGGGGGGGGCTTCTCATGTCCTTAGCAGTGGGTGGAAATGGCTTTGGGTGCACGTAGGAAATGAGACTAGTAGGCAGGCTCCCCGCGGGGCCCCGCCGGCCCCAGCACCCTGCATCTCAGCTCCCACGGGCTCGGCCACCGCGCCACACGTTCCTGGACAGGTGCTCAGAGGGGCAGAGACCCCAGTTCCTCATGTTTTCACAGAAAAAGGTCCTTAGTGCTTAGAACATCTGTTCTCCATTGGTCTGAGGCGATGGGCCACGTGTTTCTCCACAGCGGCCACGTGAAGATGGCCAGAAGCAGGGCGGGGGTCAGCTTGGCCCCCGTGATGCTGCATGTGGGTCTTGGGCAGCTAAACACGGACGGGAGGAGTCTGGACCACGAACACCTCTGAGCCCAGAGCATGCCTTTGAGCAGTGGGCTAAACACTTACCCTCTTTCCTCAGTTCCTCCTCACAAACGGGCCCCGGGAAGTGGGTGACCCTTGTTTCATTTCAGATCCATGGAACTGGGTCTGAGCAGCTGAATCAGCTTCTCTGGGAGAAGGTGTCACAATGACAAGGTGGTTAGGCTTTGAACTGTGCTCCTTCCGATACGCTCTCCAAATAAATAGTGGTGATAACATAGCCTTGTTTTTTTGTTTTGTTTCATTTTTTAAGATTTTATTGGGATAGGGTAGCGAGTAAGGGACACTGGGGAGAGTATGCGCCATGGTGAGTGCTGCGCATTGTGTAGGACTGACGAATCACAGACCCGTACCCCTGAAACAATACATTGTATGTTAATTTAAAAAAACTGAAAAAAATGTATTTATTTTGAGAGAGACAGAGAGCACAAGCAGGGGGCAGGGAAGAGGGAGAGAATCTCCAGCAGACTTCACACTGAGCACCTGATGCAGAGCCTGATGCAGGGCTTAATCCCATGACCCTGAGATCATGACGTGAGCCGAAATCAAGAATCAGATGCTTAACCGACGGGTCACCCGGGCACCCCAGAACAACAGAACCTTGTCAAAAACCAGAGACCAGCATACACGTACGGGAAGAAGCCAAAAGCAGGCTCTGAGTTTGAAGAGCTGCATGTCCCCCAGAATCCGAGTCACCCAGCCCTCCCCGACCCCAAATACACATGGCTCACGTGGCTGCCAGGGAACCTTCTCGCACTAACCAGGCCAGGCCTGTCCTTTGTGGCCAGACCCCTTTCAGGTGCCCAGGAGGCTTCCGTTGCCCGGGCTGTCGTCACAGTAGCCGCCCCCAGGGTCAGATCATGTGGGACTCGCGGTGTCAGGGAGCTAGCCCAGGGCGCTCTTCCGAGAACCCGCCACGAAATGGGCAAGTCATTTTACATCGCGGAGGCTCAGTGTCTGTGTCTGCGAGAAGGTGGGTAGAACCAGCTGCCGCAGGCACCTCGGAGTGCGGACGCGGGGCTCACAGGCAGGGAGGGCCGGGAAAGCCCTGGGCCGACCATAAAACGGTCTGCCAAAGGGAAGGCTCCCTGGTGTTGTTACCATCGTTGGAGCCCTGAATGCCTTTCCTGGTCTCATCTGGCTTCCACAAATTTCCCTAGAAATGGAGGCATGGCCCATCACTGAAGGAAGGGCAAAGTACCCATGTCCACAGAGAGACTCTGGAACACAGCTCATTAGGGAAATATGTAAGTCATTTCCAGGGCACCTGCCCCACCCTCTGTCACCCCGAACGGTTCTCAGGTTGCTGAACGAGGGCTGGGACTCTGAACCACTTGGAGCTCTGTGCTCGATGAGCCACACAACGCAGGACCAACTTCTCCATGTGGTCCACGAGACACAAAGCCTTGTGCCCGTGATGCTTACGGGGGCCCACGAAAGGGGCCCCTTTCTTTTGAAATCAGAGAATTTTCCTTTCTTTTGAAATCAGAGAAAAAGGAACCATGATAATAATGAATATGTAATAACGAATCCAACCTCGATTATGTTCATCATAAAATATAATCTCTATTTATCTCTCTCTCTATCATCAGTCTATCCATCTTTGGGAGGGGGCCCATGGGGGTAAAAGGGCTGAGGACCCAAGAAAGTCCCAATGAGGGCCTGACAAAGACCAGGGTGCAGGGAGCAGGCATATCCTTTCCTTGTTTGGGGTCACTGAGCTGGAGTCGGGAGACTGTCCAGTGGCTGCGGTCCCCTGCTGCCCTTCTTATGGAAGGGACAGAGTTTGTTCGCTGGGCCCTGGAATTTGTCAGGCCTCTCACTTGCTTTGGACAATGCATGCGGCAGGGGGGACGCTGGGTGAGTTCTGAGTCTCGGAGCCCAGAGTCCGACAGCTTCCATTCTCTAGCTTTTATTTAATTTTCATTTCTTTTTGAAAGATTTTATTTATTTTTCAGAGAGAGAAAGAGAGGGAGAGAAAGAAAGAGCACAAGCAGGGGGAGGGGCAGGCCGAGGGAGAAGCAGTCTCCCCACCCCGCAAGGAGACTGATGCAGGACTCGATCCCAGGACCCTGGGATCATGACCTGAGCCGGAGGCAGACACTTCCCCGACTGAGCCACCCAGCCGCCTTATACATGTAATTTTAAATTGTCGAGAACCCGTATCTCTAAAAAATGCAAAGAAACAGAGGAGATTAATTTTAATAATATATTTTATTCAACCTAATGTTTCCAAGATATTACCATTTCAACACCTGATTGATGTAAAACTGATTAAGGCCCTACTGTGCGTTCTTTTATTTATATGAAGTCTTCGACACGTGGTGTATATTTTATGCTGTGAGCGCCACTCAGTTTGGACCAGCCGCGTCTCACGGGTCCTGCCACCTCTTCCGTCATGTTGCTGCTCCATTGCACGGCACAGACCTAGGCTAGAGTTTTTGCATGTTTGGATTTCTCTAGCCAGGAAATATTTTCCTCACAATTCTGGAGGTCAATATTGCCGAATTTCTTATTTGATTAAAAAGGATGTTAAAAAACAAAAACAAAAACAAAACAAAACAAAAAAACCCCAGCGCCATCTGTTGTCATCAGATTATCCCAAGAGAAAGGACTTAAGCTGTTCCAAAGCACAGGAAGGATAGATTGTCAGATAAAAGATATCTTTACATTGAACACACTTATCTCTAAGGAAAACTTAATGCACTCTGGTCCTTTTTCTCATTTTGCCACAGATAATAGAACATTTCACTCTGCTCCTGAAACCACAAGTCTTGTCCACTGGCTCTTAGAATTATCTGGTAGGTGTTCTAATGGTATTGATGGCCACTCTCTCAATCACCTCATCTGAACCTCGGGTAGGGAGATGGGGGCAGATATAGGTATTTAAACAGTTCCCCCGCCCCTGGGTTTGAGCTCCAACTTGGGTGTAGAGATTGCTTAAAAATAAAATCTTAGAAACTAATCTCCCCCCAAATAATTCTAATACGTAGTTTGGGCAGGAGGCTGCTTCTTTAGTTTGAAGTTAAACCCCTTTCTTTCAGAGATGGGGGGACTAGGTTAAGAGAAGAGAAGAGAGTTAGAGCCAGTACGGGGAGGGGGCCCAGGACTTCAGGCTCTCCAGCCAAAGCCCTCCTCCCCTTGCCCTTACCCACCCAACAAGGGAACAAGGACTGGGGATCAGGACCAGTGGCCACCTGGATTCGCAGAGCAGTAACTCTAAAGGAGCCAGCTGCTGAGATCAAGGTCAAGGTCAGAAAGCAGCTTTCCTTGAGTTAAAGGATCAGATCTTCTGTGGAAATATAAAATCCTGACACAGCAAATACACCTAACCTCCACCTTGAACGCCTAAGTGACCTTGTTCCTGGCATCTCTTCTGGCTCGTGCACAGTGGTGACTTACTTGGAGGGAAGGAGGAACACTGTGTTAGGGTGTCCTTGGCTGTAGCTTGAGAGAAAAAAGAATTCAACGGACTCCCATTTGCATCGGGAACCCAGGGTCTAGCCAGGGGTGACTTTGAGCAAGTCACTTAACCTCTATGGATGGGTTCCTGAGTCCAAGAGTTTTTTGGGAGACAGAAATGATGCAGGAAAATGCTATCCAGAGCCAGACAGGAGGTAAATTCAATAAATGATGGCTATTATGATGTTAATGATTTTGTAAACATGGCTCATTATGTGCCAAGTACTGTTTGAAGCCCTTTCTAAATATCAACTCATTCGGTTTTCATGACAAGCCCATGAGAGAAGCTCTTCGGTCCCTCCTCATTTTATAAATGGGAGAACTGAGACATGAAGTGATTAAATCACTTGCTACGGTCACACAGCCAGAGAATAGCTGAGTCATGATTCTAGCATAGGCAGGGCTCCATCATCCGAGCTCTTGGATGCTCCCTTCCCACGTTCTTTCCTTCCCTTCTTGTCTCCTGCTTGGGCCCTGCCTGAGGGCACACACTTGCTGGCGGGAAGTGGTGACTACGGGCGAGACTGAGAAAGCGGCCAGAAGAGGGTGGAAACACAGGACCTGGGAGAAGGTCGCTGTTGCTGAACACCTCTGCTGGGCCAAGTAAGTTGCCCGGTGCCTCTGGGCCACCATCTTGGTCCATCTCCTAGCGCCCCGTGTCAGTGGAAGGTTGGCGCTTTTTCTCACTTTACACGAGAGCCAAGGGGTGCTCTGAGAAGTGAAGGTTCTTGCCCAGCACACTGAGCAGCTGTGGGGCAGAGCTCACAAGCTGACTGGAAGGGGCTGCCCAGGCGGGGGGCTCTACATGGGTCTCTGGGGAGACGTGGACCTGCCTTTCTCTGCTCAATCTTCCCATCCGAGGAATTATCCTGTGTACCTAGTCATGGCTGCTGGCTGTGGGGAGGGAGGAGAGCAGACAGGGTACGTACTGCATGGGGCGGGGGGGGGGGGGGGCGGCTACGCCATTCCCCTAAGAGGGCTGGCCCTGCTCTGCTGCTGCTGGTCAGGGAGCCCTCCGTTTTCCCTCCCTCCCCTTCCTCCTTCCTTCCAGCCACACGCCATTCCGTTTAGCCTGCCTGCTTTCCTTCCTTCCTCTCTTTCTCCCTCTTTTTTTCCTTCTTTCTTTCCTTCTGTCTACCCACCATTTCATTTGGCCTACTTTGCTTCCTTCCTTCCTTTCCCTTTTCCTATCAACAAAGGATGGCTGGGGTACATTGGTAAGTGAAGCAGATATGGTTGCTGGCCTGCCAGCAGCTGTGATCCAGTGGGATGGGGCAAGCACTAAAAAATAATTCCACAAATAATTTCCCTCTGATGGTCAGTGATATAAAGAAAGTCCCACTGAATTCTGGGAGCAGAGGTAAGAGAGTGACCCAGCTAATTTAGTTTAGGGGTTCGGGGAAGGTGTCTCTGGGGAAGGGGCATTTCAGCTAAAACCTGAACAATGGGTGGGAGTTGATGGGGAGAAGAAATCGGATGAGTGGCAAGGAAGAGACTTCTAGAAGAGGATTTAGCATGTGCAAAGGCCCTGGGGCAGAAAATTTCTGCCACTTTTATACAGAGAAAAAGGTGTGGCTGGAACATGATGAGGAGACGAAGTTCCAGCAGATAGGGCTGAGCAGCCTTGGAAGGGTCTGAATTTTATTACCCTCATAAAGATTTTCCATGTTTTGATAAATATTCTAAGAAGTGGCATTTGGCCACCCCATGGGGGAGCCATCCCCTACTCCCCTCAGGTTTTATTCTGAGCCAGTGGCCACTGAGGTCTGGCCAAGCATGCTGCCCTTGAGGTCTGTTTTCTGGACCTACAGAGGATGCGCTGACTGGCTCAAAGTCCCCCTGACTCCCACCGCCAGCACTGGCAGCCCCCAGGCTCTCTCACTGCAGCCCTGAGACCACACACGTGGGTCCTACCTGTGGGAGCAGGCCTGCAGAATGGCTGCAAGTCCAGAAGCATTCATCCAGGAGCCAGATGCTGCCCCATTGTCCATCCTCTCCGGCCCTCCCTTGACCCACAGATCCCTGGTCGCCAATGCACCTGTTTCACAGCCCTGCCTGCAACCTCCTCTGTTTCCCAGGTCCACAGAAGCCATTCCAAACTTCTCCCAGGGTCCTCGGGCTCCTGAATCAGCTCCAGGCCAGTGTCCCGCTCCTGCCCCGGCACCGTGTCCGCATGTAAGTACTTGGCATCCCTGCGTGCGGTGCAGGGACCCTCCTGGCTCTCCTCTCCTCTCCATCCAAGACAAGATGGGGCTCAGTCCCCCTGGGTCGGGAAAGGGGCACCTCCTGTTCCTAAGAATGCCCCCTCCTCCAGCCATGCCCCCTACCCAGGAACTGCCTCCTTTCTGTTTGGCAGTTACTCACACTCATTCATGTGCGGGGAGAGCAACAATGGATCACAATCAACCTAGTGTTTCCTGAGAGGACATGGCAGAGGGCCGGCTCTGAGTCACCCTCGGCCTCCCCGGCCGCCCTTTCCGGGAAGTGCGTTCAGATCCCACATCCTGCCCGTCTAGGGGAAGAGAGGCAGGAGGGCGCGGGGACCACAGGGGCTTTGTAGTCAGCTGGACCCCTGATACCACACGGCAAGCCCTAACTCTGGCACTTAGCAGCTGTGTGACCTTGGTCTCAGCAGCTGTGTGACCTTGGCCACACAGTTTAATCAGTCCAGCTGGCACAGGAGGGAGGGAGCAGTGAGCCCACCTTGCAGGGCGTTGTCATGTCTGGAGGACCTCGTGCCTGCCAGTGCTGGCCACCTCCAGGGGACTCCCACCAGGCAGCCAACATGATGGCCGAGGGAGGGCATGGAGAGCCCTGCTCTGCAGCTGGGGGAGGTCACCTGAGGGCCTGGGGCCTCTGCGAAGATTCTCAATGTCCCCCCTGCAAATTCAGGAGCTACAGTGGAAGCTCGGGGACAAGTGACTCAGGCATCCAGGCACTGCCCTTGTCACGGGCGGCACCGGCCTGGGGCACGGGAAACCACCAGGCAAGTGGACTCCGTGGGCTGGTCAGAGGCAGAGGGGAAAGAGGCCTTCTCCAGGGAGATTCTTGCCCTGGCCCCCAAAGATCCCCTCCACCATGTCCCCAGGCTGCTCACGGTCTCCCCCAGCTCCCTCTGCAACACCTCCCACCCAGGCTCCCCAGTGTCACCTGTTGTTCGGGGGACACTCTCCCTGGGGCAACGACAGCTAAATCTCACCTCAAAGGGTGTGTTTTGGGAGAAGATTAGTGGCTCCTTACGGTAGGCTCAGGGCACCGAGAAGGAAAGAGAAGTCAGCAAGAAGGTGGGCGAAGTACATTTTTGAGCAGTTCAATGAAGAGTGTTCACTGAGGGACACTTGGGTGGCTCAGTCAGTTAAGCATGCGACTGTTGATCTCAGCTCAGGCTTTTTTTTTTTTTTTAAGATTTTATTTATTTATTTGTCAGAGAGCGAGCGAGCGAGCACAGGCAGACAGAGTAGCAGACAGAGGCAGAGGGAGAAGCAGGCTCCCTGCCGAGCAAGGAGCCCGATGTGGGACTCGATCCCAGGACGCTGGGATTATGACCTGAGCCGAAGGCAGCCGCCCAACCAACTGAGCCACCCAGGCGTCCCTCAGCTCAGGTTTTGATCTCAGGGTGGTGAGTTCAAACCCTGCATCGGGCTCCATGCTTGACATGAAGCTTACTTGAATAAGGTGTTTATTGAAAACTTAACTTCCATTTCTCATTTCTTACTTGGACAAGTCTGCAACAAGCCCATTTTAAAGATGAAGAAATTGAGGCTTAGAATGAAGAATTTGCAGCGGAGGAACTTGGGGTGAGCTCTGGTGCTCCCTACTCTAATCCTAATGGCAAAATTCAGCTCCAGCTTAAATTTCAATGAAATGACAAAACAAACAAAGCAAAGACAAAAGCTCCTCACCAGTGGAGCTGTCCCTTCGAGACCCTGGTAAGTTATGAGCCATCCTGCTCCTGGGGCTTTACCGAAGCTGTCCCCTCTTCCTAGAATTCCCTCCCAAACCAGGATAATCTTACCTGGCCTCCAAGATTGCCCTTAGGTGTCTATTCTTCCCCCCACAAAGAAGCCTCTGGAAGAAGCAGCAAATTGCATCATCTGAATTTGGAAACTCTCTCTTTCCCAACATATAGCTGAAAAGGTGGTGGATGATCTCAGAACTCCTTGGGGTGCCCCCTCACTGACCCGACACTGAGTGCTCCTTAAGGGCTGACTCTGTTGGCCTCATCGTCCTCCGACATCCCGGTGCCCCACATGAAATGTTTCTGGAATGAATCCATGGGGGGTGATTGGGCTGGATGGGAGCCATCTCCTCAGCTCTGCTCTTGGATACCTACCCCGCAGCTGACTTTTCTCTAAGCACAGAGGATAGTACCAGTATGATGTAAATAAAACAAGTTCACGCTGCTTCGTGAAAACTAGATTATCAAAGGTCCCCACCGGAAGTTGAGAGAAACCCCTGCAGACCTCTCAGTGGAAACCCTCAGTTTACATGGACTGGGGAACACACATCCCTCCCTGGCCTGTGGGACTTGTACACCCTTGATCTTTTCCACTCCCCTCAGCAACCCAGTGAGGGAGGCAGGGAAAGGGTTTTGATACCCATTTTACTGATGAGAAAACTGAGGCCTTGGGCAGGTAACGCAAGACTTGTACAGTTGCATGGCTTATGAAGGGCAGAGCTCAGGACCCTACCCTGGCCCTGGCGATTCCAAGCTTCTGTACCTGCCAGCATCCTTGGCTGCATGACACAGAGCAAGTAGTCTGCTCAGGAAGGAGAAGGAACTGTGGGGGGACACCACCAGTCCTGCCAGCCTCAGGCCACAGCCCCTTGGCCAGCCTGGGCCCCCAGTGATGCCCTTTTTCTGAACTCCTGGGAAAACTGAGTTTTTGCCCTTCACTT
Organism: Mellivora capensis; assembly: GCA_004024625.1. Taxonomy (NCBI): domain Eukaryota; kingdom Metazoa; phylum Chordata; class Mammalia; order Carnivora; family Mustelidae; genus Mellivora; species Mellivora capensis. The sequence continues at coordinate 257,903 of PISX010000098.1, read as the reverse complement.
AAGTCTCCATGCTCCAGGGCCTCCCCGAAAACGTAACACAAGGACACGTCCACTGAATTCCTAGCTCCTGGGCTAGGGCGGGGGGCACTAAGTGTGACATAGAACAGGCTGGCCCTACAGACTGCCCTTGACTTGTTCACTGATTCCTTCATGTTTGATAGTCACTGCTTCTCAACTGGTTGGTATGTCTAAAAACTTTTTTATTATGAAATATTTCATATATATACACACATAGAAATGGACATACACACGTACTTATATTCACACACAGGGAATAATATAACCCATTTATAACCATTGTAATGTTATCCTTCTAATCACTCTACTTTTTTTTTTTTTACGATCTTACCTATCTATATGAGGGGGGGGGCACATGAGCAGAGGGTGGGGACAGAGGGGGAAGGAGAAGCAGACACTGTACCAAGCAGGGAGCATGACACGGGACTCGATCCCAGGACCCCAGGACCCCAGGACCTGAATTGAAGGCAGACACTCAACCGACTGAGCCACCCAGACACCCTCTCTCCAAATTTTTTAAAGGGATAAAATATTAGCACTTCAGCTACATTCCCGTCTCCTCTCCCTCCCTTCCCATGTTCACATCTTTTGTTCACCTCCTATTTTTCCAAAAGCAATTCATACCATTGTTTTTATGTTTTGCAACTTACATCAACTATATTACACACCACACAGTATTTTTTTTCTTTAAGATTTTATTTATTTATTTGACAGACAGAGATCACAAGTAGGCAGAGAGGCAGGTAGAGAGAGAGGAGGAAGCAGGCTCCCTGCCGAGCAGAGAGCCCAATGTGGGGCTCGATCCCAGGACCCTGGGATCATGACCTGAGCTGAAGGCAGAGGCTTTCACCCACTGAGCCACCCAGGCGCCCCTACACCACACAGTATTTTGCACCTTGCTTTTTTCATGTCAGATGCGTTCATGAATTATTCAGGTTGATGTGTGAGGATTTGGTTCATTTATTTTCATTACTATAAGTGTGCCCATCATATAACAAATTTCTTTTTTTTTTTTAAGACCTTATTTATTTATTTGACAGACAGAGATCACAAGAAGGCAGAGAGGCAGGCAGAGAGAGAGGAGGAAGCAGGCTCCCCACTGAGCAGAGAGCACGATGCGGGGCTCGATCCCAGGACCCTGATATCATGACCAGAGCCGAAGGCAGAGGCTTAACCCACTGAGCCACCCAGGCGCCCCACATAACGAGTTTCTTTATCCTCTTCTGTTGCAGTGTGTTTCCTGTTACTTATTTCTAAGAATAGAGTTGCAGTGAAAATCCTTGTGGAGACCTTCCTGGGCCACGGGGGAGAGCCCTTGAGGACAGGGAATATGTCACCTTCCCCTACACCAACTCTGTTCAGAAATGGACCCGGAGCAGGTTCTTGGTATTTGGATGTCTATCTGTGGAGTGAGCGAACTCGGTATGCTCAGGACCGCCCAGACAGCACAGGTAGGACGCGCTCTGCTAAGAGCCCCCCAGCATCAACGCCCCTCTTCCTGGCGAACAGAGCCTGCCTGCCAAGCAGTGGATCGCTCTTGGCCTAAACCAGTCATAATTCTGCTGCTGCTTTCCCGGCTCCCCACACAGCCCCGTCCTGGCCCCTGAGATTGAAGGATGTCTGGCAGGGAGTCTGTGGGGAGGCTTTGATCCCTGATGAAAGGGGGCTCTGAGGTGGTCTGCAGGCAGACACAATAAGAGCTCCCGTGCACACACTCCTTTACAGTGTACCCTGCTGTCCCTCCATTAAGAGGTGGCATTTATTACTGACCTCTGTGACTGGCCTTGGGACTTGCTTTGTTTGACCAAAATGGAGAGGAAGTGACATTGTGGCGCTTCCAAGCCTTTGAACATCCAAGAACTTTGAAGCAAACTCTTGTTCTCTTGCTAGCCTGAACCCACCATGCAAGGAGGCCCTGGCTAGTCTCCTCAAGCAAGGGCTGGCAAACATTCTTTGTAAAGGGCCAGGGAGTAAATGTTTTAGGCTTCATGGGTCATACAGCGTCCATCACGACTACTCTGCTGCTGTCACGTGAAAGCAGACATAGATCATACAGGAAGGAACGGGTGCTCATGTTCCAATATATCTTTGCAAAATCAGGCAGTGGGACCTTCAAGAATGACAGAGCATCAGAGGGAGATAGTTTGCACTTGCTGCTATAACAAAATACCACCAGGCAGCAACTTCACCCAAATTATCTTACGGTTCTGGAGGTCAGAGATCCAAAATGGGTCTTACTGGAATAAAATCAAGGTGTTGGCAGGATTCGTTCTTTCTGGAAGTTTTAGGGAGGAGTCCATTCTTGACGATTTCAGCTTGCAGAGGCCACCCATATTCCCTGGCTAGTGGTCTCTTCCAGCAATGACATTACTCCTACCTCTGTTTCTGTCATCGTATCTCCCCTAGCCAGCATCATGCAGCAGACGTGTGAGTGAGGCATCTTGGACAACAGAGCCCCTCCTGAGCCATCATTTGACTGCTGTCACATGAGGGAGGCCACCAGACCAGAAGAAGAACTGCCACCTGAACCCAGCCCAAACTCTGACCCTGAGTCATGAACTAATAAATAATTGTTCTTTTGAGTCTTTAAGTCTTCCAGTGGTATTTTATGCAACAGTAAGTGACTGACTGATGCAGGAATAGATGCTAATAACGCCATTATTTTGTGCCCTTCTCTCCTTTTCTACCTTGAGAATAGATACGATTATCCGGAGCTGTAGCAGCCATTTTGCAACCTTGAGGGAAAACAAACAGAATCATGATATGACTGGCTTTGACATTGCTGTGCTGCCAAAGTCACGACGGTTTTTATTCAGTCTTGAACTTCTTTTTATGTGAAAAAATCAACCCCTATTTATTATGATACTATACTAGTTATTTTCAAACTAAAAATTTTCTAACGAGGGTGACATATGGAATTGTTAAATCGTTATATTGTACACCAGAAACTAATATTACACTGTATGTCAACTATCTGGAATTTAAATAAAAACTTAAAAAAAAAAAAAAAAAGAAACTTCTAATGAGTACACAGCAAGTTGCCAGGTCTCTGAGGCCACCGGGAAAGGATCGGGAACAGCTGAGAATCAAGAAGGCAGAAACGATGTTTGCCCTGGTCAAGTTCTGTTTCCCCTCCTAAGCCTGACATGGCAACGGCAGAACATCGAGGGGATGTGCTTCCAGGGGAAAGAGAGCGTGGGAAGGACCCAGATGAGGAATGCCTGAGAGGCACTTGGGCCCAGCCTCACTGATAACCCGTGGAGCTCTTGTCCCTTTGCCATGTCTTCTGTGGAGAAGGGTGACTCACGGCAGTTATGAAACTCTGGGGCCCATGTGTACTCACATTTTGCCCTTTCACTACTCTGGCCAGGAAGGTTTCCAGCTTGCGGTAGTTGTCCCAAGGGAATTGTTGCTGGAATGAGGAGTGGTTGGAAGGACGCTTGACTCATAGGGAAGAGTCGACAGAGCACACAGGTGAAGGCCAGGTGGTTGTTTCAGAGGGAAACATCCCAAAGCAGGTGCAGGGCCAGCACCAGAAGGAGAAGGAGCTCCTTCTCCTGCTTTCTAGAAGGTTCTAATCCAATCTGTGGGGAAATCCCCCACACTTCCTTACACAGACACACAGATTCACAGGCACACACGAAGACTAATACACAGACACACAGAGACACACACAGACTCACGCAGAGACACACAGAGACACACACACAGACACACACAGACTCACACAGAGACACATAGAGACACACACACACAGACACACAGAGAGACCCGCATACACACACACATACAGACACCCCCCCCCCCCAGGAACATGCTCTCTCCTCTAATTGCCAGAAGCCCTCTTGTTCTCCATTTTGCAGGTGGTACCGATGGCTACGATTTACTGACTGCTTATCATCACCCAGGCCTGGGCTAAGAGCCTTACTTGTATTATGAGCAAAGAATATTCTCACAGGAAGCCGTAGGTGGGTCTTTAAATGCTCGTTTGACAGACAAGGAAACTGAATTCAGAGGGGTGTGAACACAGAGTCTTGTCCAAGGTCGCACAGGCTGTACGCTGGTGCAGGATGAGAAGCCAGGCGTTCTGACTCCAGGGCCCAAGTTCTCAGCCACAAGCCCCGCTCTCCTGCAGAGGAGGGAAGTCAGGCCCAGGGGACGGAAATGACTTGCCTGATGCCGCAGGCCCATGGTTTGCTCTTGGGCCGCCCTGGCTAAGGGCTCCTTGGTCTTGTTCTCTCTTTGATGGCTCTGCTGGTCTCCGAACCCTCTAGACAGCATCACCCACTGTCCCTAACACGGGCCTCTGGCTGTGGCAAAGTGAGCACGAGACCACGAGTGTGAAAATCAGATTTGTGCCTCCTTTCTGCCCTTTACTCATTCTGTGACCTCGGGCGAATTAGTTCTGTTATCTGTAAATGGAGACTGGGGTTTGGCCCTCCCAGGTGAGAGGGTTTTGTTGATGGAGGTAGTTAGAGGCGGGGATGAGCTGGGCCAACCGTGAGGCTAGTGGTGGTGCTCCTGTTGCTTTTCTAAATGCCCACCCTCGGGATAACTGTTCTCCTGGATTAGTGTTTGACCTGCAGGGCCTTGTTCTGGCAGCTGGGGTTTCCTGCCGCTGCTCAGAATCTCCACCCTCCACAATGCTCGGGGATGCGAGGGTTTAGCAATAGTTATTACGTCAGGAAAACTATCTGAATAGTGCCATTCTGTCCTCTCCCCGCCCAGGTGCTGGCTCGGTGGCCAACAGGAGGTGGCACGGGGGTGGGGGTGGGGTAGGGGGTGGGAGGGTGAGGGGGGAGGATAGGTATTTCCTTTCCCACCACCCAGAAATGCCTGTGGCAGGGACGAGAGGACCTCGGGTCTACCCCAAACGCCTCCCCCGCAAAGTGCTAGTTCTCCCGGGGGTACAAAGAGACTCAGGAAGCCAGAGCCAGACTGCGGAGTGGGGGAGTTAGGATGGGCAGGAACAGATTGGGGAGCAGCCCCCAACCCCAACCCCAAACCATCCCAACAAGCTCATGGTCCGGCCCTGCCACTAATCAGCTGGGTAATTCGCACACCCTCTCTGAGCAGAGGGAAACTGTCATTCAGCCCCGTCCCCCAGGGAGGTCAACGTGCCCAGGGACCGGCACTTTTTAAATGAAGTCCTCCGTAAAGGACTAGCCACGGCTGTTATGATTACTACTCCGGGACTCTGTCTGGCCTGTTTGACCCCAGAAGTGCTGCAGAAAATCCACAGTTTCAGTCCCTTGGGTCCTGCCACCATGACCTTGAAACGGCTCCGCTGACCTCCGTGAACCTCCTTTTTGGGACGGAACTACACCCACCAAGTCTGTGGGGCAGTGGTGTGAATTCAATGAGAAAATGGGTCTGCAGGACCCAGCCCAGTGCCTGGTGCAGAGGAAGTGCCCATCAATGGTGGCCTTTATCATGACTTGGGCTTGGATGGGACCCTGAGGGAAGCGGAGCTCAGGGAACAGAGGGAGGATTGTACAGAGGTGAATGGGGGAGGGGCCGGGGCTGGTGATCATCCTCGCCCTCCTGGGCTGGCTGAGCCCTACTTGCTCTCTGTTCCTTAGGGTGGTGTTTATTCTCACAGCCTGGGAACCGTGAAGGAGAGGGACCCTTCCAGGATGCAGCACCCTGGGGATTTTCCCATGCCTTCTGTGTGTTCCTGTCCAGGGGCTCGCCAAACATTTTTAACCCTTTCCTACCCCATGGATTGTTTTCTCACAAACATCATTTGGGGATGTGGAGTCTCTCAGATGATCGTCGTCCCTGAGGGCAAGGAGGAGGTGTCCCCGAGCAGCGGTGTGTATCCCCGTTCCATGCTCAGTGACCTCCTGTGGGTTCTTGAGAATGAAGTACGTACATCCTGGAGATTAAGAAATATGACAAACCAGAACTGAAGGGGAAAGATTTACCAGCACCCCACTGTCCCCCGAAAACTTGGAAATGAGGTTGACAGAGTTAAAGCAGGACTGGTCCTCCGTGGTGGAGACGAGAGGACAACCATGCAGCCCCCCAATTCCTAGCAAAGCGAACTGGAGAGTGAAGGTACCTCGGTGGGCAGGTGTCTAGTCAAACAGTCTGATGTCTCTTTGGAGAAGGCTAGGAACGGGCTGGTGAGAGCAGAAAGCAGGCTGGGCAGACAAGAATCGTCAAGCAGCATGCGTGGGGTGAAGGGCAGCCATCCCATCTACCACTGGCATCGCCTCGTGAGTGTTCAACATCCCTCCTCTGGAACCCCGATTTCCCTCTCCCATGCGCTGATTGCACCCCCGGAGTGGCCTGGTTCGATCCGTTCCGATCATCAGTCGTATGGGTTACTTAGGGCTGCCATAGCAAAATACCATAGACTGGGGGCCTCAGACAATGGGATTTATTTCCTCAGGGTTCTGGAGACCGGAAGTCCAAGATCAAAGTACTGGCAGGGTTGGTTTCTTTTGAGACTTCTCTGTGGCCTTCAGGTGGTCACCATGTCCTCACATGGGTATCCTTTGGAATGTTTGTTATCTGTGTCCTGGTCTCCTCTTCCTAAAGGACACCAGCCATATTGGATTAGGGCTCTCCCCAATATAGTCCCTGTCACAGGGACTGGGAGTTATGATTTCAACATGTGAATTTGGAGGTAACACCATTCAGTCCCTGTCATTAGTCATTGGTTAAGACGTGGGCATGTGACCCATGTCTGGCCAATGGTAAGAGAGGACGTCTGTGGGGGGTGGGGGGTGGAGGGTTGGGGGGGTGGTGTGTGTGTGTGTGTGTGTATGCGTGTGTAGAAGGGGCCACTGGGGAAACTCTCTTTTCCCCTAAAGGATAGCACAGGAAGAGATGCTTTCCTCTTCCTCTGAGAATTATCATATTGGGATGTGGTATCTGGTCTTCCTACAGCCATGTTGAGGACAGCCTGGGGTGGGAGGTGCCCACAGGGGGATAGGGACCTGGAACTCTCCATGGTTGAGCTGGCAAATCTGCCAACCTTGGAATCTGCCCAAAGTTGTCTAATGGGTGTAAGATGATGTAAGTCAAGGTTTTGGTTACACCTGCCAACTTCCTGGTAGCCATTTGAAGCAGAGATGGGCCCGGGGTCCACCTATACCTCCTCTTTCCTATGAGCTGTGTGCCTAGCCAGACACCTTTCCCAGCTTCCCCGGATGTTGAGTGTGGCCGTGGAGCCAAATTCTCCACAGTGGCCTGTGGATATGAGTGGAGGGCGTAAGTGCCTCTGTCATGCTCTCGTCTTCTTCCAGCCAGCTGGAACCTGAGGTGATTGAGACCAGGAACCCCACGTGGATGAGGTGTAGGAACCTCGACATGGAGAGGGCCAGTTTCCCAAATTCTGTCAGTCGAGGATACTCACCTTGGGAAGGTAGAGGGGAGAGAAGCAGACTCTGGAGTCTTCAAACCACGTTGGACTCTCTTTGTCGTAGCCACAGAGCTTTTAGCCCTAACTACCAGCCTTGCCCTATAAGGGCGGAGGGAGTTTTGCCAGAGCCAACTTGATGACAAGTGTTTCCTGAAGAAGGCTTTTCCTGTGGGGTCAGAGATGGCTTCAAGCTACCGGCCTGAAATAGACCTCTTGATGTCTGTCAAGTCTCCTTTGTGGATTCTGTTAGTGCGCGTCGCTTTCCGATAATGTGGCTTCCTGTGGGTGGCTCATCTAGGCAGAGCGAATGTTCTCATTGATCTGCTGATGCATACATCCTGGTCTCTGGGTGCCTGCCTTTATCAGCGTCCTTCTCACGTATATCAAGTTCCGGGAACCCTGCTCCCCTGAGTCTGCCTCTGCTGTGTACCGCCCCCTCCAAGGATGACTTCGGGTTCCAGAGTCTGATCCCTGCGGGGCCTTCTGGCATAACTGACCTCTCTCCGTCCTGCATGTCCCTCTTCCAGTGCTTACTTCACTCTGCTCACGTTCAGTACTCTGTAACGGGGCCTTCGTCCCCATTCTGCTGGGGGTTCGGGGGGGGACGGGCTGCCCCCTACTTCCGGTGTCTAACCGGACGCTGGGACCATAGCAGGCGCTCGGGAAACGTGGGCCCACTGACGAACGACTCTGGCCAAGGATAAAGACCCTTTCAAAGGCCCCGGTCCAGGTTCATCCCAGTGTACGGAACAGAAGCATTCTTCAAAGGTCTTAAAGCAGGTTTGGATAAACTGAATGGTGTTTGACATGAGCTAGGGTGGGCATCCCCTCAAACCTACAGGGAGGACCTGTGCAGTTTCACCCCACAGAGTAAGCAGAAGCACTGACACTGGAGTTTCTTAAAGAGAAGGGATGGAGAGAGAGAGAGAGAGAGCGAGCGAGCAGGTGAGCACCAAAGTGCCTGAGGAAGGAGGTGGAGAGAAGGAAGAAGAGGAACACGCGTGCCCTGATATGGGCCACCCTTGGGTTTGAATCCTGGCTCCCATCTTTCTAGCTGTGTGATCTTGGGGAAGTTGCTTAGCTTCTCTGATGGACTCTTCCCTCAGCTGTCAGATGGTGGTGATGCTTGGATCTGGAGGCTGGTGTGCGGGTCAGGGAGATCATGTATGCAGGGCGCGGTGACCCAGGGCAGGCATCACCAGCACAGGGGGCTTCCCTTCCCCGGTGGAGCAAATTGTCTCTGGCCAGGCATTCTCCCGAGAAAGCAGGTTGCCTGAACCCCCAGGCCACGAGGACAGTGACCTCTCGGCCATCTCTCATAGGGCGCCCGGTTTTGTCTACTCGGTTTGGGTTAAGCGACTTACAGCGTCTGTCCCGACCCCTTGTCAGCTGTCCACGCTGAGCCCGCAGGTCCGGAGAAGAGACGTCCAGGCCAAGACTGGGTTGCTGCACTTCCCGCGGCCTCCCTGCCTCCCTGGCCTCGCCACCCTCCCTGCACTTCCCCCAACAGGCCCGTGGAGGTGCGCTGCAGCCGTGGGACACCGGCTGTGATGCGCCCCCAGACCTGTCCGCCCTTCAGTTCACAGTCGGCCGCCATCCTCAGGAACGGGGCCGAGGAGCTGTGGATCTAGAGGGGGTGTTTTTGTTTTTGTTTTTGAAATGGAAAGCCCAGAATCCAAACTGTCCTGTGCATAGGGCCAACTTCTCTTGAGATTGAAGGGAGATGGGCTTGGCTGGCTGCCAGGGGCTGGTTCACGCTGAGTGAGGGAAAATGGGGTGTTTGAAGAGGCAAGATGAATGACCTCAATCTTTTAAAGATTTTATTTATTTACTTGAGAGAGAGTGAGCGAGAGAGAGAGAAGGAGCAGGGGAAGGGGCAGAGGGAGAAGCAGCAGCAGACTCCATGCTGAGCACAAAGCCCAAGGTGAGACTCGATCCTAGGACTCCAGGATCATGACCGGAGCCAAAGGCAAATGTTTAACCAACTGAGCCACCCAGGCGCCCCGTATATTTTTTCAATGAATACTTTATGTGTTGAGATGATTCACCGGTGAGACAGAGGTAGTAAGGTCTGAGCACAGGGGCTTCCCCAAATCCTGGAAGATGTTCGAAGGGACTATGGGGCAATTATATGAGTGTTTAGAAAATGCCTCCATTTCCATTAGCGTAACTCACACTGGTCCTGGCAGAACAAAGGAAGGGGTCTCTGGTCACATGGCTGTGACATCCAGCCTGCACTCAGCCGGCCGAGCCCTCTGCCCCAGTGTGGGGCGGTACCCAGCCAGAGGACAGGGCATCCTTTTCTAGTTAGCATCTAAGGGTGTCCTGTGGGCCGGTGGGGCCCTGCCTCCTACACCTCCTGATTTATCTTGAATGGTTCCAGAATGTTGTTCCTGTCATCTATCACTGTGAAACAAACCACCCTAAAACTAAGAGGGTTAACCGTGGTATAGACCAATAATTCAGAAAGGGCACGATGGGGCTGGCTCTTGCTTATGCTGGGGCCTCAGCTGGGAAGGCATGGGCAACTGGGGCTGGAGGGTCATTCTCTAGTTGGCCTTCTCGCTCACCTGCCCTGCCGTCGGGCTGGGACAGCTGCGGACAGGCTCGGCCGGGTCTGTCATCTGGAAGGCCTCCTTGTGGCCTCTCCAGCACAGCATTCTCAGGGGAGGAAGAATTCTTACCTGGCCACCCAGGGCTCCCATGGCCAGTGTCCCGGCGAACAAAGCAGGCGCCGCTTGGCCTTTCATTAGAAGTCTCAGAGAGGCATTTTCATGGTACCTGATTGGTCAAAGTGGTCATCAGCCCACCCAGATTTGAGACACTCTGGCTCTCAAGGGGAAGAGCGGCAGAGAAGTTGTCATGGCATTTGTCAAACTGCTACGGTGGTCTCCTGGGCTGGGCGAATACGAAGAGAGAGGGGCAGCCATCATAGCTAGAGGACCCTGCTCCCTCTAGATTGGGGACGTCTGCTTCTAGGCTCTGGACCCCTCTCTTTTCTGCCATCAGAGGAGGTGTGGGGGGGGGGGCAGGGCTCTCATGGGAAGAGAGGATCTCAGAGGAGCATTTCTGAAGAAGCGAACTCAAAGATGTCCAGGCCCAGGCTGCCAGTGTAAACGCGAGGTGGCAGGAGGTGGGCAGAAAGGACCAGTGGGGCCTGTGGGGAACGAGATGGGGGCATGCCTCACCCCCTAAGCAAGCATCGTCCCTGCAGGGGCCTCTCACAAAACATGGCTGCCAATTGGATCTGGCCTGTGAGCTCCCACCTTATGACTCCTCTAACAGTAAACAAAAGAATCAGTGTTAGAGACGGGCGAGGCCTCAGAGATCGTCAGACAGGTGATTTTCAAACGTGTTTTCTCTAAGGCAGTGGAAAACTTTTCTCAAACAAGGTGTCACAGGAGAAGCATGATGTAGAACATCTGATAAAACCTGGAATAGGTTGCCTGGAATCCCACATTGGCTTCTGTTCTCTTCCTAAGGTGCCCACTGGAAGCTCTGGGGTTCCCAGGAACCCAGTTTGAAAACCACCAGTTTACCTCTTCATGCCAAAAAGAAGAAAAGTGAGGGCCAAAGAGGGGAAGGGACCTGCCCAAATTCATACTGAGAGTTAATGGCAGAGATTATTTTGAATGTCAAACAAGAGACTGGGCCAAGGTTGAGCATACGGAAGGAACTTAGTAAATTTTTATTTTTTGCCGGGCTTTTGGGATCTTGTCTTTTTTTTTTTTTTTTTAGTAGGCTCTATGCCCAGCGTGGAGTCCAATGTGGGACTTGAGCTCATGACCCTGAGATCAAGACCTGAGCTGAGATCAAAAATCTGAAGCTTACCTGACTTAGCCACCCAGGAGACCACAGGACCTTGTCTTAGACACTAATATTGACTTCCTTAGATGTGTCCTGATTTTTTGTTGCTGTTCATTTGCTGGATCAGGAAGCATCACACATCCTGTGAGTGGCCGTGAAGCCTCATGGGCCGTGAAACAGGGAGTCTCAGCGTCAAGGACTTCCCAGCATTTCAGAACCACTGAATGCTTAGCCCCTTCCTCATACTGCTGCCAGGCGCCTATCTGAGCATCAATGAAAGCGAATCGAGCCTGAGCTCATGATGAGCCCAACCCTGTCCAGAAAAATCAATACAGGTTTCCCCATATTACGTAATAAATGAGTTCCTGAAAGTTGGAGGGAAATCAATTTTTTCCCCAGTTCACCATGTACTGAGCACTGGGTGTCCCCTCAGCGTTGTGCTGAGGCCAGGTGTGTGCACATGTGTGTGCACACACGTGTACACATGCATAGCCGGGATTCTTTGCTCCAAGGTGCTTCCATTGTTACCAAGCCACATAAAAAATACACCAAAGGAGCTTGCTAATGGCATCACGTGGTAAATCCTTCTTGTAAAATGGGAAGAATTGCTACCTAATGAACCTTTTGTTTACTTATTTGCAAATGTTTATATTTGTCAATTTGGATTTTTATAGTAGAAGCCTTTTTCAGTTCTGCCATAAGGCAAACCTTGAACAAATATTTGTTGAACATTCGTTGACTAAGGGAATAGTTTAAAGTCAAGGAATACCCATACCTGATCATCACGTTTATGGATGGGTAGGCACCTCAAAAAGCACTTTTCACATCTTGGTACCTATTTGTTTCCATAAGAACCTCATCAGGGAGCAAAAGCAGGCCTTTATTATGCCATTTCAAAGGTGAGATAACTGAGGCGCTGTAATGAGCTTCCTCAAATCAGTATCTGAAAAACGTCTGATGGAAGGTCCGTCCAGACTTTGCCAGTGGAAAAAGCCCCAGCAATGAAATCAAGACAATTTTAGCTCTCTTGTCCCCTTGGTCGACCTGATCTCAGCTCCACCAAGGGTACATGTCCATCCCCCCCAAAACTCAAGCCCTTTTTTCTTTTCCCCAACTGCCATATCCTGTTGCTTCCAGGCTCGACATTCAACTCTGAAATCTGGGCCCTATTCCTCAGCCTCTGTCTCTGCTCAAATGCCTCTTCTCCCTCCCCACCTTCCCTGTGTGTGACCCTCTGCCCTGACTACCTTCATTGGCTTGACACTCCGGAGCCCCTCCTTTACAATGCACACTGGACTGGGGACTGGAGATATGAGGCCGAATACAATGTGGGCCCTGCCCTGTGGGAACACAGCTGAGTGGAAGGTGTCATGAAAGAAAGCTGGATGGAGGACTCAACAGCACCCAGGAGGACATTTAAATCTGACGGTGGTCCTGGGAGAAATCTGAGTGGTGTTCTGAAGGATGAATAGGAGTTTATCAGATTGGCAGGGGAAGCGGGGGCGAGTGGTGGTCAGCGGTGGTGGTGGTGGTGGTGGTGGATTCCAGTGAGAGGAATCAGGCCAGGCAAAAGTGCAGAGGTGTGAATTGGCCTGGCACGTTTAGGACGCTGGCAGGAGCTGACAAGGGGGAGAACAGCGGTAAGGAGGTGGGAAGGGAAGTGGGGCCAGAAAAGAGGGCTTCCATTTCCACACACATTTGGATTTTATCTGAGGGTCCCTGCAAAGTTTTAGGCCAGGGCCTGATGTGATCAGATTCAAATTTTAGAAAAAGCACTCTGAGAGATGTGCAGCGAATGGATGAGGAGATAAAGGGCACGTTTTGTTCTGTACATTGCTGTATCAGCACCTCTTAGGTGTGCTGGCAGCGTGGGTGCTCACTGTTTTTTGAAGGGATGAATGAATGACCCAGTAGGCAGCTTACTGCAGAAGCTCAGGGGGAGGTCCTGAACAAAGATCATGAGAGTGGAGAGGAGGGGATGGACATAGGACAAGTATAGGGTTGGTCTCCATTGGGGTCTTATTGGGAAATGCAACAGGCTAAGACGTTCCTTGGAAAAAATGAACAGTGGAGAATTAGTTACAAAAGTTTTGGAAGAACAGAACAACACGGCTTGTGTGTGTTTGCGGGGGGCGGGGGGGCAACCCAGAGATTAGCAGCATCAGGAAGCTGCTGCCACCCGAGGGTCTGGAGGGACGAAGGGGGTGGCATTTGATCCCAGAAGCCAGAGTCCCTGGAGTAAAGCAGAACTGTGAAGTGGGAGGGCCGCCAAGGTTGGGTTCCTGAAGAAGAAGAGTCAGAGATGGAGGCTAGCATGCGGGAGCCTTCTCAGGGAATGTTTTTGGCAGGGAAGGGACTGAACAGGATTGGGTAGAGGGAAAAGCTGGGCTGAGTGCAGTCTCAAGGAGGGCCTCAGATGGCCATCAAGCTGGGAGCCCTTTCAGAGTCCAACCAAGTTGGGGCAAGGAGGCTGGACGCTTTTTTACTGCAACCACTGGATACAGACCTCTTGGGAAGGGAGTGTGACCTTGGGCAAGGTAGCTCTTCTCAGTCAAGGCAATTTTCAAAAGGGGCTCCCAATACGTAATCCCAGCAACTGGAGAAATAAATCCAGAAGGGGGATCTGGCAGCACATCCCAGTAGCCCTACAGAGGGCTGCCTAGGTGGGGCAGGAGCCACAGAGGAGCAGTGGCCAGTGCCCCAGGCAGAGAGAAAGGGAAGCAGTAGCAGCTCTCCACCTTCCCATCTCCCTCTAGGCCCTCTCACTGGGAAACCAGGCTGGAAGCTAGTGGGCAAGAAAGCATGGGAACCAGTTTGCCAGGGGCAGCGCCAGAGAGCTGCGCAGGGGAGGGCAGGGGATGGCTCAGAGAAATCTAGGATGGCCTAGATTTGGTAGGTAATGGGGTAATGGGAAAAGGGCAGATTCAAGGGGAAGTGAGTGCCCAGGAGGGTGGGTGGGGTGAGGGCCAGTGATGCTTTCTCCGGAAAGACAGAAAAGGAAGGGCACCCTTTGGAGGAAGGTGCTGCTGGCTCATGTTGAGTTTGCCATCCAGGTGCAGATGCCCAGCTGGTAGATCAGTGGCTCTTAAATACCCGCACAGGATAAACTGAAAGGAGGAAAACCTCAGGTAGGCTCTGTCCTGGCCACAGGACCAAGGGCAACCTCCTCAGCATGGCACTGGAGCCCTTCACGACTTCTAAAGCTCCCACCACCCTTGCATGCCTCTGAGCCAACCTTTCTTCCCCTGATAGCCGCCATTCATACCACGCCCCCTCCCCCAGCAAGGATCTCACAGTCCCACACATCACGCAGGTCAAACACTGCCTTCTAGCTGGCACTCCTCCCTAGTGCTCTTCTCTCCCAAACACACTGTAATCTCTCCCTTGGGTCCCCATGAGTGCTTAAGAGCCTGAAAGCTCCACCACTCACTAGCTGCTCTAATCCAGCAAGGAGCTCAAATCTTTGAAGGCTTCTTCTATGAAATGGGGCACCCCCCCCCCCCCACAGGCCGGTTGTGTAAAGTGTGAAGAACAGTGCCTACACATTACAGACCTCAATTAACGTGAGCAATTATTCTTTGCATTTCCAATGTCTAATCCCCAGCGTCTGGCCCTTAGTAGATGCTTAATTAGTGTTTGTTGAAAGAATGGGGATTTAATATGTAAAAGAATTTATCCTTGGGGCTCCACCTCGTTTTAGAAAATTAAGCGTTGAGCAGGAGTGCAGAAGTCTCTCTGAAATAGTTATCTATGTTGGGTTGTCCAGAGACCCGAAACTGACTTGGTTCTCTCAAGAAAGAAAAACGGCAGATTTTAAATTATTTTCTCATGGAGGTTTCTTGGTGCAGGGTCTGGCACACATTTCATGCTCACCCAAATCACGCTGCACGAATGCACGCACGCAACCTGGCAGGGATGTCCGGGTGTAGGCAGTATCACAGTTGGTGGCCACAATGACTTCTACTCCCCTACCCGCCCACCACGGAACCGGGGCTGGCACCGGGGCCCCAGACTCTGCTGCGCGTGCGGAGGCCGGGGAGGGGGCAGGAATCTGGCGGCAGCCACGTGGGCCCCTTCCGCCTGTTTCCCACATCCTTTGTTTCCCACCGGCCCCGGCTCAGGAAGCTCTTTCTGCGAGTCACCGCGAAGGGGCGGCCGGGGAGTCTGGAGAAGCTATTTCCGTGCAATCCGGGAGGGCGGCAGGCGCGGGAGGGGCGTGGAGGTGGAGGCAGCGCAGAAGGCCCAGTGTTTGCTTTTATTTCATCCAACAGAAGGTTCTATTTGTGGAAGCGAACAGACGCTGGGGATTAGAGCTGGGAGGGGGAAGGAAAAGGGAAAAAAAACCCCACATCCACTACCACGCATAGGTCTTCCCCGGAACTACCGCGTGGGGGTGAATGACTGATTGTGGAATTCATCACCTTTCCTATCCTCCCTTCCTCCGGCGGCAGCCGGGCCTGGGCGGCGCCCACCGCTCCTATCCGAGGTCTCCAGGCTCGCGGCGGTGGAGGGATCCTGGGGCGAACCGCGTAACCGTCCCGCGGCAGCGAGCAGCTGGGGCCGAGAACCGTGACGCGCGCGCCCGCAGCCCATTGTGCTCGGTGTGAATGAGGAGCGCGCACCAATCAGCGGTCGCTTCGCCCCCCGTGGCCCCGCCCCCCCGCCCACTTCCCCAGAACCCTGACGTCACGGGAACTTTTCCTCCGCCCCCTCCCCGGCTGCAAGCGCCGAGCCCGGGGCCTGCGGGAGGGGGCGCGCCGCCTCCTGCCCATCCCAGCCCGGGGGGCGTGTGCGCGCGTCCCAGCCAGCTCGGGACGCACCACCTGCCCCGGAGCGCGCGCAGCCCGGAGCATCCCCAGCCTTCGGGCCACCCCCGTTGCCCCCGCCGACCCAGCTCCACCTCCTCTCCCCAACCCCCCCCCCCGCCCTTGCCCCGGTCTCCTCCCTCCGCTTCGGTGACTGCTTGCCGGGCGGCAGGGCCAGAGTCGTCGCAGCCACCTCATTGCTCAACCCGGCTTCCCAACTGTTTACACAGCCCGGCCTGTGAGTGTGTGTGTGTATACAGCGTGAGTCACCGAGAGGCGGAGGAGGTGGAGGAAAAGGAGAAGGAGGAGTGCACTGGCCGGGATCGGTGCGGCGCACACACTCACTCACACTCAGTCACTCTCTCCGAGCGCGTCTCGCTCGCTCATACACTCGCCGGGAGCCCAGGAGCGCGCAGGATCCCGAGCGCCTCGGAAAAGTTGCTCCGGCTTTCTCTCCGGGACTTCGGGCTTTGGGAAGTGCATTCGCTCCGCGGCTCTGGCGAGCCTGCGGAATCCTGCGCTCGCGGCTCGGGACGTCGGGAACACCAGCCGCCGCCGCCTCTGCCTCCGGGACTGTCGGCGGCCTCGACAACAATAGCGGCGGCCGCCTCCGGCCAGGCGCCCCGAGCCGGTGCCCGCGGAGATCCCGGGACCCCAGCCGGCCTCTGCTCCCTCCGGACGCGCGGCCAGCGTGCTTGCCGCGTGCAACGCGAGCGCCCGGGAGCGGCTCCTGCCTCGCCCCCCGTGGGGGCTGAGCCGAGCTCCGTCTGCAAAGTCCATCCCGCCCGCTGGAGTAGGTCTCGGCGCCGGCGCCGAGCCCGCAGCGCCTTCCCGCGCGGATCCCGGGACCTACAAAGCCCGGGCCGCCCCGGCCCGGGACGGGATGCGGGTCGGTCCTGTGCGCTCTGCCATGAGCGGCGCCTCGCAGCCCCGCGGCCCGGCCTTGCTTCTCCCGGCCGCCCGGGGCGCCCCGGCCAAACGCCTGCTGGACGCGGACGATGCGGCGGCGGTGGCGGCCAAGTGCCCGCGCCTCTCCGAGTGTTCGAGCCCCCCGGACTACCTCAGCCCTCCCGGCTCGCCCTGCAGTCCGCAGCCGCCGCCCGCCGCGCCGGGGACTGGCGGCACCTCCGGGAGCGCGCCGGGGCCCAGCCGCATCGCAGACTACCTGCTGCTGCCCCTGGCGGAGCGCGAGCATGTGTCCCGGGCGCTGTGCATCCACACCGGCCGGGAGCTGCGCTGCAAGGTAGGCGCCCGGGGTCGGGACCTGCCGTGGGGTTGCGGGGGCGCGGTGGCCGGCAAAGGTGCTTGGGGTCTCGCTTGCCGGCGCCGGGGGCCTCAGGTGCCACCCGCGGTGACTCGAGCGGGGTGGGTTGCATTTGGCCAGGTTCACACCCCTTGGGGGGTTGAGGGATTTCGGATGGAGCGGTAGAACGGGGACTCGGCCGGCAGGAGGAAGTGCGGTGTTCAGTGGCTTTATCTCCGTTCTTTGCTTAGCGCCCACTTTAGCGCACGGAGTTCCAAAGAAGTTGTGGAATTGAAATGGATTCCAGGGCCATGCCGTTCCCCTCTCCCTCATTCTCCTAGCTTCCCCCGCCCCTTGTCCTGGAAGGACGCCCTGCAGTGGGTGCCTCCTTGGAGCTCGGAGAAGCTGGCAGCTCTGTCCCGGGGCTCCGAGGCACCTGGGCTCCGCTGTGGGTGGTGAGGGGGTGGGAAGACCGTGTCAGGCTCGCGGCTTGGGGATTCCGGCTTGAACCCGCGCCGCTATGAGAACCTCGTCCTCCCCCAGAGAGCAGTTCTGAGGCGGTCTTCCAGCCAGGGCGGGGGATTTGCCCCGCGCAGAAATGTTGGGAAGCCGGTACCGGCTAGGAACCTTCGCTTCCGTTCCTGTCTTTAGTTGCCGGCCAGCGACTTTCTTTTAACGCGAGAGCTTCCGCTCCGGAGGAGATACAACTCCTGGAGACGGGGTCCTCCGCGAGCTCCTCCAGCGTCCCTAGACGCGGAACATTCCCACGGCCCAGCCTTTGCGAGCCTGACACCGGCTGCTACTTTCCAACCGAAGGACAGGGTCACCCCTTGGTTGAAGTCGTTCTTGGGTTGTCCACAACTCACCTGAACTCCACCCGCGCCCCCCCACCTCCCGCCCCGGTCCCGGGCCTGCTGCTGCCACCTACTGTCCGACCTGAATGAAATTTCAAATGCGCGCTCCAGCCCGGTTTAAAGAAGGGGGTGGGGGGGGCTTTTCTTCTCCGTCGTGGGGCTAAGAGCGGTTTGGGGAAGATAAGTGTGTGGGGCGGGGGGCGGGGGGGGGGAGGAGTGGGGGGGCAGAGAGATTTTTCTAGCCGGGCCCAGGGCAGCCAGACCTCCGAGGTGGGGTGGGTCTGGCCATTGTGCAACCCCTTCCAGTTCCTCTGAACAGATAATAGCTGAATCCAGATGGTGACAGCCCGTGTGTCACCGTTTCCAGTTGAGTCTAGGATATGAGTAACCGGACCAAACAAAAGGCCCTTAAAGAGACCAGCTAGTTTCTGAAAGGAGATACTACCCATTTCCCTGGTGAAGGTGGGGGTGGGAGATGCTCCCCCCCCCATGGGGGAGGGTGGGGGGAGATAAACAAACAAATGTAAAAACCAGGGAGACCATCCCATATCCCTCTGGTGACAATTTTAACTCCAGGCTGCTTACACCTGAGTCAGACTGTAGGCAAGTTGTTTAAGGTTGTGTTGTCACAGTCTTTCTGCGAGTCATCGGTTCCTTCTGACTAATGACATATCTGCATGTTCCCCAGCCCCTGCTTCCACTGCAGAGCCCCCACATTCTGTGCTCTCTGTGCTGAGAGCTTCGGGTCTGCAGCAGGTCATGCATTTTCTGCTCCCGTCGATCCCAGGGGGGGGCTTCTATCTGCTACTTCCAGCAGCCTCGTCTGCAAACAAGGCAGGCCACAGAAGGTGGGGGCTTTAGCAAGCTCTTGCCGGGAAGGGGGGTGATGGCCTCATGAAAGAAGGTAACATATATAGAAGGCAGTTGTGTTTTTTTTTTTAAGATTTTATTTATTTATTTGACAGAGATCACAAGTAGTCAGAGAGGCAGGCAGAGAGAGAGGAGGAAGCAGGCTCCCCGCTGAGCAGAGAGCCCGGCGCGGCTCGATCCCAGAATCATGACCCGAGCTGAAGGCAGAGGCTTAACCCACTGAGCCAGCCAGGCGCCCCTAGAAGGCAGTTCTTTTAAACCATCCGTAGAGTAACCCTGTAGGTATTTGCTAGCCCAGAGTCCTGGATGGTGCTGGTTTGGGGTGTCAGGTAGCTGGGGCTGCATAAGGTGGGGCGGCAGAGTCAGGTAGCTGGGGCTGCATAAGGTGGGGCGGCAGAGATAAGGGGGTGTCATTGAAGGGAGACTTACTGCCGACCGAAGGCCAAAGATTGAGAGCTGCAGTCCGGGACTCAGGGGACAGCCTCTGCTTGCCTAGCCTCCTAAATTTCGGGGGGGTCACCTTCTCTCTGCAGGTGTTTCCCATTAAACACTACCAGGACAAAATCAGGCCTTACATCCAGCTGCCATCACACAGGAACATCACCGGCATTGTAGAAGTGATCCTTGGGGAAACCAAGGCCTATGTGTTCTTTGAGAAGGACTTTGGGGACATGCACTCCTATGTGCGCAGCCGGAAGAGGCTGCGGGAAGAGGAGGCTGCCCGGCTCTTCAAGCAGATCGTTTCCGCTGTTGCCCACTGCCACCAGTCGGCCATCGTGCTTGGGGACCTGAAACTTAGGAAATTCGTCTTCTCCACGGAGGAGAGGTGAGCAGCCTCCGCAGCTCCTCATCCGGCCTTTTGGGGCAGGTTGCGGGGTTAGGTTCAGAGTGTTGGTTCACACCAAAGCCGAAGGCTCAGTTGTCCCAGAGTTAGCATTTAGAAGTCCTCTCCCAAGGAGTCACGGCCAAGGATGGTTTATTCTGCACTCTCGTGGATGTGGCCCGGGGACACCTTGGTGCTTCTTTCTGTGGGATGTCACATGAGGACAGGAGGCCCTCCCCACTTCCACTCCAGGATCAAGTTTATTCCCCATTCTGGTTAGAAAGGTCAGTTCTTCTGGGTTACAAATGGCCAACCCGCCCTTCACAACATTGACGCCTAAAGGAAGGTCTCAAATTCTTGCTTATGCCAAGTGGAGTTTTTTTTTTTTTTTTTTTCCTTTTGGTACCTAGAAAGTATCACAGAACTAAACTGTTGTATTTGCACTCTTCTGCCCTCCTCCTTTGTACCGTATGCCTGTTCCTCTCTCTCGCTGGCCCCCAGTACTTCACATTCCCTGGTGACTTTTTAGACCTCTTGTTTGGATACATCTTCAGAAAATAGCCACATTGAATAATACATGGATGTTGGCTCGAATTGGTTGCTAAATATAGATCATGACTTCCCTCATAAAGGACAGGATGAGCTTGATAAGAGAATAATGAGACATTAAGATTCTGAGTTGAGGTTTCGGGCGAGGGAATTCAGGAAGCTGCAGGAAGTAAACCTTACCTGATTTAAGAGGTGGGCCACATCCCTTACGGGAAGACTAAGAACAAGATACCTTGTAGAATTGTGGAGGGCCATGCATTATTTCGTTGCAATTTTTCAACGGGGGCTGCCCCGGCCTGTGCGATTTTACCCCTGCCTCCCGATCGAAGGAATGAGTACAGGGTTAAGTTACCATAAAGCAGAGCTTTCTATCAGACCTTGCAATACGTATTGGAACACGAACCGATTAGCAAAGAAAAGCAAAGCGTTTGCAATGGAGAAGTTTCCAATTCCTGGAACATGCTCCTTTGATATGTTGATGTATTTTCTGAAACATGCCTTACACACCTCCTTACTAGCTTTTGAAATCCGCGTTGCACAGGCGAATGTCATGTGCACGGAGTTTGGCAACCCGAGGGTTAAGCAATGGCAGGCTGACGCTATTCGTGTAACCAGCACAGGTGCAGGGTTTTAGTACTACAGCAGCCAATCGGGGGCAGACAGTGTGGGTTGAGTCATATTTTCCGTTTACAGAACCAATGGGTATTTTACATAACGACGGGGAGGTCAGGCTGAGGACATACTGAAGTTAGCACATGTATACTACACTCCAGGGAACAGGAAGGCAGGAAGAAAAAAAAAAACCAACCAGACCTTTGAGAGGAAAAGAAATTGACCCATTAGCCAGTACCAAATGTTTGCATTTGACTTCATAACCAGTGGCTTACTGAAACAGGGCTATTTCAGAGAAGCAGGGAGGAGCCCAGTCTGCTATCAGATGATAGAGGCTCCCCACGTGCCTCTGGGCTTTGGGGGAATCCGTGAACCGTCGGTGGCTGGGTCTGAATAAGGAGGCACCTTAGCCTTTGCCTAAAGATATTTTTCAGACCTTAGCGGTTACCTGAACAGATAAGCCCCCAACGTGGAAGGAAGAGGCTTAGGTGTTGATGGGCTCTCCGTGTGTACAGATGTTCGTAGGCCCTGCATCCCTGAAATCCATCAGCCACTTCTGTTTGCTCCTGTAACCTCTTGGTCCAGGCTCATGCAATTAAACACCCCAGTAAGTGTAATTAACATTCCTGGTGCCTTGCCCATCACAGTTACCCCAGCCTGGGCCCAGGTGGATGGGCTTCCCTCTGTGTGTACATACCAGTGTGAGCAAGAGTGCTGACAACGTGAGCACAATACCAGTGACTTGGGGCCCCATGTCCTGTAGTGCAGAGTGTGGGCCTGGGTAGCCCACAGGGGCGTGATAAGAGTAAGATGGGCCTGTAGGATGCTCAACGCACCCCCCCCCCGCCCCCACTGAAGAAGTAGGATATACTATTCTTCCCTGATAGCTTTGGAAAAAATGTCAGCATTCCACTAAGACGAGTTCCCACTTCTGCAATGTGAACTTTGTAAATTGTGTAACCCTATTAGGATATCTCTTCTGAGCTCTAGCATAATGAATAGTGTTTGGGGCTTTGCATCATACCCTCCGCCCCAGGCTCTCTCTCAATACTTTGCAAATGTTTATTGCAGTTCGTATTGGTTTGTGAAATCCTGAGTCCTGGGAGGTCGCAGGGCACTGCTTACTGGATGAGGGGGTAAATGGCATTCCCTGGGCCTTTGCTTTTAGTGCCTGTGGGTGCTGTTAGAGAGAACGCTTTGTTTTTCATAGCAGCTGATCTGGAAGTAATAGCTTGTTTCCTCTCCTGCAGAAGCCAGCTCAGACTAGAAAGTCTAGAAGACACACATATCATCAAGGGGGAAGACGATGCTCTGTCAGACAAACATGGCTGCCCGGCCTACGTGAGCCCTGAGATTCTGAACACCACGGGGACCTACTCTGGAAAGGCGGCCGATGTTTGGAGCCTCGGGGTGATGCTCTACACCCTCTTGGTGGGCCGCTACCCCTTCCATGACTCAGATCCCAGTGCCCTCTTCTCCAAAATCCGCCGTGGACAGTTCTGCATTCCTGACCACATCTCCCCCAAAGCTCGGTGCCTCATCCGCAGCCTCCTGCGGCGGGAGCCCTCCGAGAGACTCACTGCTCCCGAGATCTTACTCCATCCCTGGTTTGAGTCTGTCTTGCAACCTGGCTACGTCGACCCAGAAATAGGAACTTCAGACCAGATTGTTCCAGAGCACCAAGAGGACAGTGACATTAGTTCCTTCTTCTGCTAATCCCCAAACCTCAGAAACCTCATAATTCTCACACTTGGCATTTCCATTTCTAAAGATGGACAGGCCTTGCGGCGTGCTGCCAGCCAGAAGATTGTAGCTGCTGAACTCAACGTGGCGCCCTCTTCTTTGTTGTGATGAGCGACTGGACGGGTCTGAGCAGCGCATGCGCTGGTCGGCTGCCCTGCCCAGTCGTTGCCCTTCTCGGCGGTCCCTCGCCAATTGCCCCGCGGTCAGACGCGGGGCGGTTCCGCGGCTGCAGAGGTGCGAAGAGTGTGGATATCCTAGAGTAGCCACTGGTCAGGTGGAAGGAACGCGAACATTTTAAAGGAAGAGGAAGTAAGTCTCACGGTGGCATTTTGGGGCAATAACCGTATTTCAATGGGGTGACCAATCATCTGGGCCAATAAACCTGCCATCTTTGAACTTGTCTTTGGGAGCTACCCTAGCTTCTCTACTGGAAAGTTCTTTTTTGGGTTTGGGTTAACACACACCCTTTCTTCACACTCACACTTACCAGTGACCCTGCTCCTTTGTGGGAGCAGACTGTTCGAGGAGCGTAGGAGCCTGTCCGCACCACCAACCCAGACTCTCTCCTCCGTTTCCTGCCAAGACCTCATTTGCACTAATGCCTTCTTTCTGACCTTGAAACGTCCCCTTCTTTGCTAGAAAAGCACTTACCAGCTAACTGTGGAGAAGCATCACAAAAGATTCGAACTCCTGGCTATTTCAGAACTCTGAGCTCAGACCGAGAGACTGCAGATTTGTAAGGTCAACTTGAGCCCTTGGAAACCAGTAGCTTTGTTGGTTCCCCTCAAACGTGTCGGCCTTTAGCCTTTGTTCCCAAGACCATCTCAGGGTGGAGCATTTTGTCCAGGAGAAGAAAGGTAGGGGGAGGCTCTCCTCGCCTCCCCCAAGAGCAGATGCTAAACCTCTTTGTGCTTTAGAGAAAGTGAGTTTTGGATCAGCTCGGATGATGCTCAGACCCACCTCCAGGATTGTACTTTAACCCTTCATGGATAAGGTCTGCCTCTGGCATTGTGCGTGCTTTTGCAGTTTTGCATGATGGGTTGTTCATATTTTAAATTTGGTGTGGTTTACGAATACGTCTCTGTAATCAGCACCTAGAGCGAAATGGCCCCAAATCTTTAAAGTTGGGAGAGCCTTTAAAAGTATCTCGTCCGACTTTCTTTCCTCTTTCTGCCACCTCCCAAGGCAGAAATTCCCCCCAACCCCCGCCCTACCCCTGCCCTCCCTTCAGCTTCCTTCAGGCGGGAAGCCAGCCTCTGTTTGCATTCTTCCAGAGATGGGAGCTCACTACCTACAGAAGCTTAGAGCTTAACAGAGAAAACTGCAACTCGCATTAAAAAAAGCAGAACACATGAAATACCAGTAAATGTCTCAGTGGTTAAACGGGTAAACCAAACATACTGTATTCTGAGAAAATGGCACAAAACCAGGCAGTCATTTTTAAGGGCTACGCCTAGGCAAACACCTAACCTGCATTGTGAGAATGCTGTGTATACCTCACGTACTGTGTACTTTGTATGTATATATATTTTGCCTTTTATACCTTCGGTCCGATATGTTTTGTTGTTCCGGCTCCGAGGCTTGTTTCGTTGTCGGCGTCTGTCTGAATTACCTGCGTGTCTAAAACCACGTGAAATGTGAATGATTATTGGCAATATTACCTTGACAGAATCATGGGACTCGGAGAAGAGGGAGGACAGAGGCCTCTGTCGGACTAACGTGCTCGTGGTTTTTCGACGGTTGTATCTGTGATACATTACTCGGCTGGGGACCCCGGGCTGGCCGGGGCTTCTGCCGGGGAAGCTCGAAACACTAGATCCTTCCTGTACATGTGTATATATGTGAATGGTGAGACGACCGTTTCTGACTTGTAGAGAAATTTTAATAAAACTGGTTTCGTAAATAGGGGCATGCATTCCTTTTGAGTCTGGTCTGCCTTCTGCCGTGTGCAGCTGTGCACCGGCGATGCGAAGGTCTCCGGCCGGGGGCTCTGGAATATCACGGGGGAAATGCACATGACGCGTGACCTTTGGTGGAACAGAACCCATTCACTTTTTCCATTGAAGTGGTCAAATTCATTTTGATGGGTGAAGCCAGTTTGGTGAAATCAGGTGGGTGAGGGCTGTGGGTTGGTACAGAGCCGAGAAACATTTGAAGAGGAGCCATGGAACAATCCCTGTGGCTTTTGGTCTTTTTTAGGTCAGGGAGCCTTGAGAATTTAATGAAAGCTGTGGCGGGGGAGGAAAGTGGACACAGACAGATCCAACAGAATTCTGTTACAACTGTCCGAGGTCTGCATGTGTCCCTGAGGGCATCCCAGGCTTCCTGCTGAGAACCAGCCTCCACCCGCCCCCCCATTAGATTTCATTAAAAAGGCTAATTGATGCATTTCCTTTTTTCCCCTCTAAGTGTAAAACTGGAAATAAAGGGAGGGAAAACTAAAGCGACATGATTTTGAATCACAGAGGTAAAGAGAAAGAAAGGATTCTTATATAATTAGGTTTTTAGCTTCTGGGTTACATCAGAATCTATTTTAAGTGAAGTAAATTAGCATCGGGAGTGATTTAAAAAAGACTTTATGCTGTAAAATGTAACAAGTATACAGACAAATGCACATGAAAGTATTTAGCTCTGAATTTTCACAAGCCCAACACTGGAAGATGCTGGCAAAACCAGCATCTGGATCCAGATCACTTAGAGGATCCTGGGGATCCCCTGTCCTGTTCAGTCCCTGTCTGACACCCACTCCAAGGGTCACTCCTATGGGGTAGAATTTCAACTTGTTTTCAGAGTGAAAATTAGAGTGGAATAAATCAACTCTGGGTTTAAATGAAGAGGCAAACCGAAGTCACAGATGACACAACTGGCTTTTTCTAGGACTAAGGCTGGGATCGCCCAGGAAGGCAGACCTATGACACTGAAGTAAATTGCAACTCAGGCCTCGTGACCCGGGAACTTAAAAGAAATGGAAAAAGCACATCAAAAGCCACGCGGGGAGATGGCCAAATGCCCGGGTAGCTTAGAAACTAGGAAGCTGGGGGGTTGGTCTAGGGTCATCCCATGAATAAGACCTTTAAAGCTCCAAGTTCCTGTGGCCTCAGAATACGCAGTGTGGCGTCCCCTTGTTCCAACAAATCTAGACGAGGCTCCGTGGAACTCCTTGGGCATACAGAAGGCTAATACTTTGGACTTCACTGAGCTTTTTAATCTAAGGATTTCAAAACACTTTGCAAGCAATTAAGGTTACAACATATCTTAGTACTGTTGTTACGTGTACCAAGTGGAGACAAATATGGGTCAGGATTGGCTGGGATGGCACGTGATGCCACAGATACCTAAATGTAATCTCTTCCCAGGTGGGAACAAATCTGGGGCAATTTCAACCCAGTTGCGCTATAGAAGTTTGGAATGAGTGTGCGAGCACCGGCTGGAAAGCTGATCACTTTTATTTCCCCTTGTGTCCTCAACCTACTTGTTGTTGGAGTAAATCATGCAAGTAACATCTCCATAACCTTTTGTTCATAGCTTATTTTCTAGAAGATTCACTCTTGCTCTCCCCCTCCTCCTTCCCCCTTCTATATTCTCAGAAGCTGAGTGGACTAGGCAAGACAAATATTATTTGCTCCATTTTGTAGATGAGAAAACTGAGTCACCGGTGTCTTTCAGTAGCGACTCCAGGGTAAGTGGCTCAGACATGAATTCGGGTCTTTGGGCTCCTTCCTTGCTCAGTGTTGTTGTTGTGTCTGCACGGGCAGCATAAAAGTCTTCCAGTAGGAGATGATGATTGAAAGAGGTGGTTTGAGGTAAATACAAATACTGAGCTTTTAACCCACTTAACCTCTTCGAAAAGACCCAGTGCATGAGTCATACAGGTGGGAGCATTACCCAAGATGAGAGAGGCAGGATTGAGTAAACACTGTGACCCGCCGTGAGCCACGCACCGTGGACCTTTGGGAAACAGATGACCCAGCCCCAGGCCAAGCTCACTGAATGGGAAGTTCCGTGGGGTCAGGGACTGTGACAGTCGTATTCACATCTGGTTCTCCAGCACCCAGCAAAGTGCTTGCCACGAGGAAGGTGCCAGCGCCAGCACAGATGGATGGACGGATGGGTGGACGGATGGGTGGATGGATGGATGGATG